>JAMPIV010018651.1:0-18445 GCA_024509875.1 Oreohelix idahoensis
GTTCCTATTTATAGCACACTATGGAAAAGCTGATACGTGTATGGACAGTGAAGTAAAAATTGGAAGCGGAAAGGGAAGGAGGTCCAAGAAGCATAAATTAGAAGCTGGAAATTAGAAGATAAGAGAATAGAAATTGGCAGATGAAGAAAAGGAGATTAGAGGAAGAGAGGGAGAGGAAAAAAGAGGATAGAAGCTTTTGAGAAAAGCTAGGGTTGGAAGCTAAGAGTGGAAAATAAAAAGGAAAGATGGCCTTCGAAAAAAGAAAGAGAAGATCAAGGACAAAGCCAGACAGAAAAAAAGAAGGTACTAGGGAAAGAAGGCCAAAACATGAGCTTTGCTGTTTTTCGAGTTAGACAAAGGGAAAATTGAGGCAACTGAAAGTTTAATGGTACTGTTACATGTTCATCATGAGAGGAACAGTTAGAGCTTAATTGCAAAGATCCTTAATTAAGGGTGCAATGTCTGGAACAAGACAATATGGACTGTGAGATCTTTTTGTGAAAAAAAGAAAAGAGATCTCCATTTTTGAAAAAATCTGTTACACTCAAGAGAGGTTTTACAGACGGAATTTATTAAGAATTTGATAATGGCTAGAGAAGGAAAATTAAGATTGGAAGAGAAGTGAAAAGAGCTTTTCCTTTAAAGAGATTCGAGCGGGTATTTTCTTAACCCGAAGTCTTTCGGGTTGGAGGAAAAACTACCCAAATGAGGAATAAGAAATAAAACTTGAAAAAGAAGCTGCCTGGGAAAGAATTATTGTCGCAACTAAGGGAAAAAATAAATTCAGACGTTGCTTATCGGAAGAAAGTCTGAAAGCCTTAACATTGGGGGAGGTGGCGAGATAGATCTGTACCCAACAAAGCACAGCTTGGTTGGAAAATCTACTTGGAACTAGAGCAGATCGGGCTAATTCTTGGAAACTATGTATCGCTAATTTCGAAAAGGAACTCAAGCAAATTGGGATATCTGAAAAAAAAATGAGGAGTTTAACGAATAAATGACCCTGAAACGAGACATTTTGGTAGAAAGAAAACAGTATGGGATAAGGGTGGGAAAACATAATCAAATATGCTGAAAGCGCACCCAAATTGGCACATTCTCTAAACCCAGGGAGCAAAAACAAAAACAAGGTGAAGTAGTCAAGAAAACCTCAACACTACACCAAAGTATATGAAGGAAAATGGATCCCATCCAGGTACCACACCCCTTTTAAAACACCAAACCACGGTTTGAGCACAAGGATAGATCACCTTCGGCACTGCTTCCGTCTTCTCGCAATAACCTTCTATGGAAAGGAAGATACGTTTGCTGACAGATACTGTGTCAAAACTGAGCAATCATATTAGTGCGGGAATGATCTAGTGTGAAGAAAAACCCCTTCTCATCACGCATCGGCACCCTGCATTGTATGGCCACAGGGGTATAGGAAAAGGAAGGAAAAGGCCCCGTGAGTCAGCATAGCGTCACTCATTCCCTCTGTTTAGTGAACTGGTGAATGTGAAATGGCAACACAAGTCACATGCCTTTGTATGACACAGGTCTGGATTTTGATTAAATCGTGAGCGCTACCCTTGTAAACCCCAGAACAAATCACCACAGAAAACAGTGGAGATAACCAGGGAGCAGCAAAGGGTTTGAGCAGCAAATCATGACATTGCCCAAGATAGCCACAATTAATGTATAAAATCTCGATATGTAAGAAGGGAGAAGGAGTAATCAAGGCAGCGGTGATTGATGAGCCTATATACCCTACTGATACTGGGATGTAGAGGTGTTACGGGCTTTATTTTCTATGGTGGGACATTATTTCTCTTCCTGTTGAGACTATTTTCTCCTCTGACTGGCGATTGTTCGTTTGACCTTATTGCCAGTAAAAGTTGTTACGATATATTGCACGTAACCTGTGGGTTTCTGCAGTAATATTGGATTCTCCGGATATTCGAGCATATTATTTCATCATTATATTTTTGCCCATTAGTCTGGCCGCTCCTAAGTTTCGATATATTTCTTCGGATGTGTGTGTGTAATCAACCCAACATTCGGAGTCGATTCAGAACTCTTGAAAGGAGCAGGAATAACAGAAGTGCTTAAGTATGCAGCACAAACACTTCTGTAACTCACTAGCAATCGACAGGAATGCCTGAATGACGACTTGCTTTGCATTTTTTATCCATGCATACAACATCGTATTGATAATTGACGACGAAAATATAAGATTCATATATCACGTAGGCAGTAGTGAATACACTGTACATTAGCCTCAGCTGTTTGACCTCCACAACGGTCAAGTTAACCGTTACTTTAAGCAACATGAACTCTTCAGAGTTGTAATATCTAGCACTGTTCGGCTTCTTTAGAATAATTACGCAGTGAACGTATTTCAATAGGTTACTATATACCTATAAACATCTCTCTTAGGGAGAGCCTTATTATTATTAATCTCTGGCAAGTTTCTCATATTTAATTTGGCTGCTCAACGCCATCCACTTAGTATATGCACATACGTGAACCGTTTTACCTTAATCTACACACACCGTATTATTATTACATTTAGTCTATGCGTTATCCACCGATTAAAACGCAAACCATGTATTCTGGACTCGAACGTTCTTTTACCTTACATTTACCATTGGCAGAGATTCAAGCCTACACTTATATAACTTAGTGGGCTAAACCACCCATAATCTAGAAACACTGCTTTATGCCCTAACGATCACATGTCGACTCCCCGTAAAAATATAACTATGTCTAAAACACGTCAAGTATAATTTTTCCCGATCTATTTCATTTATTTATTCAGCCGAGGTGTTACTAATGGTCTATCTGTCTCAGTTTGCGTGTGTGTGATGGTCAATGTTAGTAGTTTGCTAATGTTCTATCTGTCTCAGGTTGTGAGTGTGATGGTCAATGTTAGTAGTTTACTAATGTTTTATCTGTCGCAGGTTGTGTGTGAGATGGTCAATGTTAGTCCTTTACTAATGTTTTATCTGTCGCAGGTTGTGTGTGTGATGGTCAATGTTAGTAGTTTACTAATGTTTTATCTGTCGCAGGTTGTGTGTGTGATGGTCAATGTTAGTAGTTTACTAATGTTTTATCTGTCGCAGGTTGTGTGTGTGATGGTCAATGTTAGTAGTTTACTAATGTTTTATCTGTCGCAGGTTGTGTGTGTGATGGTCAATGTTAGTAGTTTACTAATGTTTTATCTGTCGCAGGTTGTGTGTGTGATGGTCAATGTTAGTAGTTTACTAATGTTCTGTCTGTCGCAGGTTGTGTGTGTGATGGTCAATGTTAGTAGTTTACTAATGTTTTATCTGTCGCAGGTTGTGTGTGTGATGGTCAAAGTTAGTAGTTTACTAACGTTCTATCTGTCTCAGGTTGTGTGTGTGATGGTCGATGTTAGTAGTTTACTGATGTTCTATTTGTCTCAGTTTGTGTGTGTGATGGTCGATGTTAGTAGTTTACTAATGTTCTATTCGTCTCATGTTGTGTGTGTGTGATGGTCAAAGTTAGTAGTTTACTAACGGTCTATCTGTCTCAGGTTGTGTGTTTGATGGTCGATATTAGTATTTTACTAATGTTCTATTTATCTCAGGTTGTATGTGTGATGTCAAAGTTAGTAGTTTACTAATGTTCTATCTGTCTCAGGTTGTGTGTGTGATGGTCAATGTTAGTAGTTTACTAATGTTCTATCTGTCTCAGGTTGTGTGTGTGGTGGTCAATGGTAGTAGTTTACTAATGTTCTGTCTGTCGCAGGTTGTGTGTGTGATGGTCAATATTTGTAGTTTACAAATGTTCCATCTCTGGCAGGTTGTGTGTGTGATGGTCAATGTTAGTAGTTTACTAATGTTCTATTTGTCTCAGGTTATGTGTGTGATGGTCAATGTTAGTAGTTTACTAATGTTTCATCTATCGCAGGTTGTGTGTGTGTGATGGTCAATGTTAGTAATTTACTAATGTTCTATCTGTGTCAGGTTGTGTGTGTGTGATGGTCAATGTTAGTAGTTTACTAATGTTCTATCTGTCTCAGTTTGTGTGTGTGATGGTCAATGTTAGTAGTTTACTAATGTTCTGTCTGTCGCAGGTTGTGTGTGATAGTCAATAATTGTAGTTTACTAATGTTCAGTCTGTCGCAGGTTGTGTGTGTGTGATAGTCAATGTTAGTAGTTTACTAATGTTCTGTCTGTCTCAGGTTGTGTGTGTGATGGTCAATGTTAGTAGTTTACTAATGTTTTATCTGTCGCAGGTTGTGTGTGTGATGGTCAAAGTTAGTAGTTTACTAATGTTCTATCTGTCTCAGGTTGTGTGTGTGATGGTCAATGTTAGTAGTTTACTAATGTTCTGTCTGTCGCAGGTTGTGTGTGTGATGGTCAATGTTAGTAGTTTACTAACGTTCTATCTGTCTCAGGTTGTGTGTGTGGTGGTCGATGTTAGTAGTTTAAAATGTTCTATTTGTCTCAGGTTGTGTGTGTGATGGTCAATGTTAGTAGTTTACTAATGTTTTCTCTGTCGCAGGTTTTGTGTGTGATGGTCAAAGTTAGTAGTTTACTAACGTTCTATCTGTCTCAGGTTGTGTGTGTGATGGTCGATGTTAGTAGTTTACTAATGTTCTATTTGTCTCAGGTTGTGTGTGTGATGGTCAATGTTAGTAGTTTACTAACGTTCTATTTGTCTCAGGTTGTGTGTGTGCTGGTCAATGTTAGTAGTTTACTAATATTTTATCTGTCTCAAGTTGTGTGTGTGGTGGTCAATGGTAGTAATTTACTGATGTTTTGTCTGTCGCAGGTTGTGTGTGTGATGGTCGATGTTAGTAGTTTACTAATGTTCTATTCGTCTCATGTTGTGTGTGTGATGGTCAAAGTTAGTAGTTTACTAACGGTCTATCTGTCTCAGGTTGTGTGTTTGATGGTCGATATTAGTATTTTACTAATGTTCTATTTATCTCAGGTTGTATGTGTGATGTCAAAGTTAGTAGTTTACTAATGTTCTATCTGTCTCAGGTTGTGTGTGATGGTCAATGTTAGTAGTTTACTAATGTTCTATCTGTCTCAGGTTGTGTGTGTGGTGGTCAATGGTAGTAGTTTACTAATGTTCTGTCTGTCGCAGGTTGTGTGTGTGATGGTCAATATTTGTAGTTTACAAATGTTCCATCTCTGGCAGGTTGTGTGTGTGATGGTCAATGTTAGTAGTTTACTAATGTTCTATTTGTCTCAGGTGATGTGTGTGATGGTCAATGTTAGTAGTTTACTAATGTTCTATCTGTCTCAGGTTGTGTGTGTGATGGTCAATGTTAGTAGTTTACTAATGTTTTATCTGTCGCAGGTTGTGTGTGTGGTGGTCGATGTTAGTAGTTTAAAATGTTCTATTTGTCTCAGGTTGTGTTTGTGATGGTCAATGTTAGTAGTTTACTAACGTTCTATCTGTCTCAGGTTGTGTGTGTGATGGTCGATGTTAGTAGTTTACTAACGTTCTATCTCTCAGGTTGTGTGTGTGACGGTCAATGTTAGTAGTTTACTAATGTTTTCTCTGTCGCAGGTTTTGTGTGTGATGGTCAAAGTTAGTAGTTTACTAACGTTCTATCTGTCTCAGGTTGTGTGTGTGATGGTCGATGTTAGTAGTTTACTAATGTTCTATTTGTCTCAGGTTGTGTGTGATGGTCAATGATAATAGTTTACTAACGTTCTATTTGTCTCAGGTTGTGTGTGTGCTGGTCAATGTTAGTAGTTTACTAATGTTTTATCTGTCTCAAGTTGTGTGTGTGGTAGTCAATGGTAGTAATTTACTGATGTTTTGTCTGTCGCAGGTTGTGTGTGTGATGGTCGATGTTAGTAGTTTACTAATGTTCTATTCGTCTCATGTTGTGTGTGTGATGGTCAAAGTTAGTAGTTTACTAACGATCTATCTGTCTCAGGTTGTGTGTTTGATGGTCGATATTAGTAGTTTACTAATGTTCTATTTATCTTAGGTTGTATGTGTGATGTCAAAGTTAGTAGTTTACTAATGTTCTATCTGTCTCAGGTTGTGTGTGTGATGGTCAATGTTAGTAGTTTACTAATGTTCTATCTGTCTCAGGTTGTGTGTGTGGTGGTCAATGGTAGTAGTTTACTAATGTTCTATCTGTCGCAGGTTGTGTGTGTGATGGTCAATGTTTGTAGTTTACAAATGTTCCATCTCTGGCAGGTTGTGTGTGTGATGGTCAATGTTAGTAGTTTACTAATGTTCTGTTTGTCTCAGGTTATGTGTGTGATGGTCAATGTTAGTAGTTTACTAATGTTTTATCTATCGCAGGTTGTGTGTGTGATGGTCAACGTTAGTAATTTACTAATGTTCTATCTGTCTCAGGTTGTGTGTGATGGTCAATGTTAGTAGTTTACTAATGTTCTATCTGTCTCAGGTTGTGTGTGTGATGGTCAATGTTAGTAGTTTACTAATATTCTATATGTCTCAGATTGTGTGTGATGGTCAATGTTAGTAGTTTACTAATGTTCTATTTGGCTCAGGTTGTGTGTGTGAGGGTCAATGTTAGTAGTTTACTAATGTTTTATCTGTCTCAGGTTGTTCGTGAGGCGGTCAATGTTAGTAGTTTACTGATGTTCTGTCTGTCGCAGGTTGTGTGTGTGATGGTCAATGTTTGTAGTTTACAAATGTTCTATCTCTGGCAGGTTGTGTGTGTGATGGTCAATGTTAGTAGTTTACTAATGTTCTATCTGTCTCAGGTTGTGTGTGTGATGGTCAATGTTAGTAGTTTACTAATGTTCTATCTGTCTCAGGTTGTGTGTGTGATGGTCAATGTTAGTAGTTTACTAATGTTCTGTCTGTCGCAGGTTGTGTGTGTGATAGTCAATATTTGTAGTTTACTAATGTTCTGTCTGTCGCAGGTTGTGTGTGTGTGATAGTCAAAGTTAGTAGTTTACTAATGTTCTATCTGTCTCAGGTTGTGTGTGTGATGGTCAATGTTAGTAGTTTACTAATGTTCTGTTTGTCGCAGGTTGTGTGTGTGATGGTCAATGTTAGTAGTTTACTAACGTTCTATATGTCGCAGGTTGTGTGTGTGATGGTCAATGTTAGTAGTTTACTAACGTTCTATCTGTCTCAGGTTGTGTGTGTGATGGTCGATGTTAGTAGTTTACTAATGTTCTATTTGTCTCAGGTTGTGTGTGTGATGGTCAATGTTAAAAGTTTACTAACGTTCTATTTGTCTCAGGTTGTGTGTGTAATGGTCAATGTTAGTAGTTTACTAATGTTTTATCTGTCTCAAGTTGTGTGTGTGGTGGTCAATGGTAGTAATTTACTGATGTTTTGTCTGTCGCAGGTTGTGTGTGTGATGGTCGATGTTAGTAGTTTACTAAAGTTCTATTCGTCTCATGTTGTGTGTGTGATGGTCAAAGTTAGTAGTTTACTAACGATCTATCTGTCTCAGGTTGTGTGTTTGATGGTCGATATTAGTAGTTTACTAATGTTCATTTTATCTCAGGTTGTATGTGTGATGTCAAAGTTAGTAGTTTACTAATGTTCTATCTGTCTCAGGTTGTGTGTGTGATGGTCAATGTTAGTAGTTTACTAATGTTCTATCTGTCTCAGGTTGTGTGTGTGATGGTCAATGTTTGTATTTTACTAATGTTCTATCGGTCTCATGTTGTGTGTGTGATGTTCAATGTTTCTAGTTTACTAATGTTCTATCTCTAGCAGGTTGTGTATGTGATGGTCAATGTTAGTAGTTTACGAATGTTTTATCTGCCTCAGGTTGTGTGTGTTGGTCAATGTTAGCAATTTACTAATGTTCTATCTGTCTCAGGTTGTGGGCATGATGGTCAATGTTAGTAGTTTACTAATGTTTTATCTGTCTCAGGTTGTGTGTGTGATGGTCAATGATCGTAGTTTACTAATGTTCTATCTGTCTCAGGTTGTGTGTGTGATGGTCAATGTTTGTAGTTTACTAATGTTCTATCTGTCTTAGGTTGTGTGTGTGTGATGGTCAATGTTAGTAGTTTACTAATGTTCTATCTGTCTCAGGTTGTGTGTGTGATGGTCAATGTTAGTAGTTTACTAATGTTCTGTCTGTCGCAGGTTGTGTGTGTGATAGTCAATATTTGTAGTTTACTAATGTTCTGTCTGTCGCAGGTTGTGTGTGTGTGATAGTCAATGTTAGTAGTTTACTAATGTTCTGTCGAAACTCGATATACTGGGAGTTGCAGAGGCAAGACTTTTGGATACAGGCTACATAAAAAGAGACCAGTACACGCTTATACACTCAGGCGGAGAAAAACATGAAAGAGGGGTAGGAATGTTGATAAAGAAGGAGTTAGAAAAATACGTATGTGGATACTGGACACACAATGACAGAATGATGTTACTAAAAATGAGAGCAAAGCCATTCGACATATCAATCTTACAAACTTATGCACCAACTAAAGATCACAGCGAGGAAGAAATAGAAGAATACTATGAAGAGCTACAACACACACTTAAACCAGTCAAATCAACAGATGTGTTGATAGTAATGGGTGATATGAATGCAAAAGTAGGAAAAGGAAAATACAAGAAAATAGTAGGACAGTATGGATTAGGGACAAGAAATGATAGAGGAGACAGACTTATCCAGTTCTGTGAAGAAAACCAGCTGGTCATATGTAACACCTTTTTTGAACACCACCCAAGGAAATTATACACATGGAAAAGCCCAGGAGATATAACACGAAATCAAATCGACTATATCATGATAAAACATAGATTTAAGAACAGTGTCACAAGTGCAAAGACATACCCTGGTGCCGACATAAATTCAGATCACAATCCAGTCGTCATCAAAATAAATATAAAGCTGAAAAGAGCAGGAAACAGAAGACAGGAGGAACCCCAGATAGAAATATCAGCGCTGAAACAACCAGATATAAAACAGAAATATTTAATCGACGTCAAAAATAAATATCAACAGTTATTGACAGAAAGCATGGAACAGTATAGAAGAGAAAAACCAGAAGAAAAAGCAACCGCAAAATGGGAATGCTTAAAAACAAGCATACAATCAGCAAATGCAAATTTACCTAAAAAGGAGTCTAAGAAAAATCAAATTTGGATGACAGATGACATCTTGAATAAAATGACCGAAAGAAAGAAAGCAAAAAACACTCCAGAATATATAAAATAATAGACAATGACATACGTACTATGTGTAGAGAAGCAAAAGAACGGTGGATAGAAACAAAATGCAAGGAAATAGAAGACTTGGAAGCAAAGCACAGGACAAGAGATATGCATGAAGAAATAAAGAAATTATCAAATCGGTCACGGTTTGCACAAGGAGGAAGCTGTATCAAGAACAGAAATGGTGTAATATTACTTGATGAGAAAGACATATCAAACAGATGGGCAGAATACGTAAAAGAATTATTCGAGGACAACAGAGGTAAAAAACCATCACCAGATTCTAATGAAGGCCCAAACATTCTCAGATCAGAAGTAGAGAATGCCATTCATATGATACAAAAAGGAAAATCAGCAGGCATGGATAACATAAAAATTGAAATGATAGAAGCTCTGGAGAGCTTTGGTATAGATACAATCACAGAAATATGCAACGATGTATACAATACAGGATATATATACCACACGACATGAAGACATCAGTTTTTATAACATTGCCCAAAAAACCAAATGCAACAGAATGTTCAGACTTCAGAACAATCAGCCTGATGAGTCATGCAATTAAGATACTGCTCAAAATCATACAGGAGAGAATAAAAAGTAAAGTAGACAGCGAAATCCAGGAAGAACAGTTTGGTTTTAGACGGAACAGTGGAACGAGAGAGGCAATATTTTGCCTAAGAATATTAGCAGAAAAATATACAGAGGTCCAAAAAAGTATGTATATGTGCTTCATTGACTATAAGAAGGCTTTTGACAGAGTCCATCATGAGAAAATAATTGAATGCCTCGAAGACATAGGTATTGATGGAAAAGATATAAGAATACTCAGTAACCTTTATTGGGAGCAAACTGCCACAGTAAGAACTGGAAGGAATTATTCACCATACATAGACATAAAAAGAGGTGTCAGACAAGGTTGTGTGCTGTCCCCCTGCCTATTTAATTTATACACCGAAAAAATTTTCAAACAGATACAGGAAATACCAGGACTGAACATCAGTGGAAGGTCAATAAACAACCTTAGATATGCAGATGATACCGTGTTGTTAGCTGAAAGCGAACAGGAGTTACAGGAACTAGTGAAGCAAGTGAACAGTATAAGTCATGAATATGGACTCGACATTAATATTGAGAAAACAAAAACTATGATAATTAGCAAAACAGACGATAAACCCACATTAAAGATAAGCGTAAATGGGGAAATCCTGGAACAAGTCAAGAGCTACGTATATCTCGGTCATATAATAACAGAAGATGGCAGATGTGAAACAGAAATCAAGAAGAGAATAGGAATGGCCAAAGCTACATTCAACAACATGAAACATATACTGACATCCAAACAGTTATCTCACAAATTAAAACTCAGAATCATAAAGTGTTATATATATTCTGCATTTCTGTATGGTGCAGAAACATGGACGATGAATAAGCAGTTGGAAGAAAGAATTGAGGCTCTTGAAATGTGGATATATAGAAGAATGGGGCGTATCTCTTGGAAAGAGATGAAAACAAATAAGGAGGTCCTAGAAAATCTAGGTATGAAAAGAGAACTAATGAGGGAGGTCAAAGTTCGACAGCTAAAATACTTTGGCCACATAAAAAGGCATAACACCTTGCAGAAGACCATAACAGAAGGGAGTGTTGAAGGCAAACGTGCAAGGGGAAGACAGCGCTATAAGTGGGAAGACAACATCAAGAGATGGACAGGAAAGAGTCTATCAGAGTGCACCATCAAGACAAGAGACAGAAGACGTTGGAGATCCATTACAGCCAACCTTCGTTGTGGAGATGGCAACTGATGATGATGAATGTTCTGTCTGTCTCAGGTTGTGTGTGTGATGGTCAATGTTAGTAGTTTACTAATGTTTTATTTGTCGCAGGTTGTGTGTGTGATGGTCAAAATTAGTAGTTTACTAATGTTCTATCTGTCTCAGGTTGTGTGTGTGATGGTCAATGTTAGTAGTTTACTAATGTTCTGTCTGTCGCAGGGTGTGTGTGTGATAGTCAATGTTTGTAGTTTACTAATGTTCTGTCTGTTGCAGGTTGTGTGTGTGTGATAGTCAATGTCTGTAGTTTACTACTGTTCTGTCTGTTGCAGGTTGTGTGTGTGATGGTCAATGTTAGTAGTTTACTAATGTTCTGTCTGCCGCAGGTTGTGTGTGTGTGATAGTCAATGTTAATAGTTTACTGATGTTCTATTTGTCTCAGGTTGTGAGTGTGATGGTCAATGTTAGTAGTTTACTTACGTTCTATCTGTCTCAGGTTGTGTGTGTGATGGTCAATGTTAGTAGTTTACTAACGTTCTATCTGTATCAGGTTGTATGTGTGATGGTCGATGTTAGTAGTTCACTACCGTTCTATCTGTCTCAGGTTGTGTGTGTGATGGTCAATGTTAGTAGTTTACTAATGTTTTATTTGTCGCAGGTTTTGTTTGTGATGTTAAAAGTTAGTAGTTTACTAACGTTCTATCTGTCTCAGGTTGTGTGTGTGATGGTCGATGTTAGTAGTTTACTAATGTTCTATTTGTCTCAGGTTGTGTGTGTGCTGGTCAATGTTAGTAGTTTACTAATGTTTTATCTGTCTCAAGTTGTGTGTGTGGTTGTCAATGGTAGTAATTTACTGATGTTTTGTCTGTCGCAGGTTGTGTGTGTGATGGTCGATGTTAGTAGTTTACTAATGTTCTATTCGTCTCATGTTGTGTGTGTGATGGTCAAAGTTTGTAGTTTACTAACGGTCTATCTGTCTCAGGTTGTGTGTTTGATGGTCGATATTTGTAGTTTACTAATGTTCTATTTATCTCAGGTTGTATGTGTGATGTCAAAGTTAGTAGTTTACTAATGTTCTATCTGTCTCAGGTTGTGTGTGTGATGGTCAATGTTATTAGTTTACTAATGTTCTATCTGTCTCAGGTTGTGTGTGTGGTGGCCAATGGTAGTAGTTTACTAATGTTCTGTCTGTCGCAGGTTGTGTGTGTGATGGTCAATGTTTGTAGTTTACAAATGTTCCATCTCTGGCAGGTTATGTGTGTGATGGTCAATGTTAGTAGTTTACTAATGTTTTATCTATCGCAGGTTGTGTGTGTGATGGTCAATGTTTCTAGTTTACTAATGTTCTATCTCTAGCAGGTTGTGTATGTGATGGTCAATGTTAGTAGTTTACGAATGTTTTATCTGCCTCAGGTTGTGTGTGTTGATCAATGTTAGCAATTTACTAATGTTCTATCTGTCTCAGGTTGTGGGCGTGATGGTCAATGATCGTAGTTTACTAATGTTCTATCTGTCTCAGGTTGTGTGTGTGATGGTCAATGTTTGTAGTTTACTAATGTTCTATCTGTCTCAGGTTGTGGGCGTGATGGTCAATGATCGTAGTTTACTAATGTTCTATCTGTCTCAGGTTGTGTGTGTGATGGTCAATGTTTGTAGTTTACTAATGTTCTATCTGTCTCAGGTTGTGTGTGTGTGATGGTCAATGTTAGTAGTTTACTAATGTTCTATCTGTCTCATGTTGTGTGTGTGATGGTCAATGTTAGTAGTTTACGAATGTTTTATCTGCCTCAGGTTGTGTGTGTTGATCAATGTTAGCAATTTACTAATGTTCTATCTGTCGCAGGTTGTGTGTGTGATGGTCAAAGTTAGTAGTTTACTAATGTTCTATCTGTCTCAGGTTGTGTGTGTGATGGTCAATGTTAGTAGTTTACTAATGTTCTGTCTGTCGCAGGTTGTGTGTGTGTGATAGTCAATGTTTGTAGTTTACTAATGTTCTGTCTGTTGCAGGTTGTGTAAGTGTGATAGTCAATGTTTGTAGTTTACTAATGTTCTGTCTGTTGCAGGTTGTGTGTGTGATGGTCAATGTTAGTAGTTTACTAATGTTCTGTCTGCCGCAGGTTGTGTGTTTGTGATAGTCAATGTTAGTAGTTTACTGATGTTCTATTTGTCTCAGGTTGTGAGTGTGATGGTCAATGTTAGTAGTTTACTTACGTTCTATCTGTCTCAGGTTGTGTGTGTGATGGTCAATGTTAGTAGTTTACTACCGTTCTATCTGTCTCAGGTTGTGTGTGTGATGGTCAATGTTAGTAGTTTACTAATGTTTTATCTAATGTTATAGAAGAATTTTGCGCATTTGCTATAAAGAGCACAAAACAAATGTCTATGTTAGAGAGAAGATAAACACCTATGCAGGCCACCAAGAACCACTTTTGTCAATAGTGAAACGTCGAAAGCTTGCCTGGTTTGGGCATGTAACTCGTCATGACTCCCTTTCGAAAACGATCCTTCAGGGAACAGTCGAAGGTAAACGGAGAAGAGGAAGGCAGAGAAAATCCTGGGCTGATAACATCAAAGAATGGGCAGGACACGGTTTTTCCACACTTGTACGCATTGCTGAGGATAGAGAGCAGTGGAGGACCCTGTCTGCTGATGCTTCCACCATGGCACCCCTACGACCCATGACGGGTTACGGGCTGAGATGAGATGATGAATGTTTTATCTGTCGCAGGTTTTGTTTGTGATGTTCAAAGTTAGTAGTTTACTAACGTTCTATCTGTCTCAGGTTGTGTGTGTGTGATGATCAATGTTAGTAGTTTACTAATGTTCTATTTGTCTCAGGTTGTGTGTGTGATGGTCAATGTTAGTAGTTTACTAACGTTCTATCTGTCTCAGGTTGTGTGTGTGATGATCAATGTTAGTAGTTTACTAATGTTCTATCTGTCTCAGGTTGGGTGTGTGGTGGTCAATGGTAGTAGTTTACTAATGTTCTGTCTGTCGCAGGTTGTGTGTATGTGATAGTCAATGTTAGTAGTTTACTAATGTTCTGTCTGTCGCAGGTTGTGTGTGTGATGGTCAATGTTAGTAATTTACTAATATTCTATCTGTCTCAGGTTGTGTGTGTGATGGTCAATGTTAGTAGTTTACTAATGTTCTATCTGTGTCAGGTTGTGTGTGTGATGGTCAATGTTAGTAGTTTACTAATGTTCTATCTGTCTCAGGCTGTGTGTGTGATGGTCAGTGTTAGTAGTTTACAAATGTTTTATCTGTCGCAGGTTGTGTGTGTGATGGTCAATGTTAGTAGTTTACTAATGTTCTATTTGTTTTAGGTTGTGTGTGTGATGGTCAATGTTAGTAGTTTACTAATGTTCTGTTTGTCACAGTTTGTGTATGTGTGACGGTCAATGTTATTATTTTACTAATGTTGTCAAGTGTGGAGAGAAAGTAAACATTCACATTGTTTAAGGCAGTATCAATAAATGTTACAGTGAACATTTTAGAAGTTAACTGTGAGAAAGCTATACTACCTGGTTCTGTGTTCACATCTCTGGATGTTCTGATCTACCGGGAATCTCCACAAACTTCACTGATTTTTCCTTCCTTGCTTTCTATTTACGCTAGTCAACACGTTCTTGCTCAGTCTGGTCCCCAGTAACATTTATTTTAAATGAATGATTGTTAATGCCAAGTGTTGTTGTCACTAGGATAGTGATATACAGGTTCACAGCGAACTCCGGAACAACAGCAATGGCAGTGACAAATAATATAATTAAACTGCGACATAGGTAATCTACAATCTACCTGGCAGTTTATAAAGTCAATATCACACACGAATCTAGGCCAGGTTTTCTTAACCGGGGTTCCACGAAACCATCAGGTTCCCCAGGAGATCGCCAGTGGTTCTACGAGAGATCGTGACTGACAAAAAAAGACATAAACGGGTTTTTTTTCCAAGTCTTGTATGACACTGTGACTAAGGCTATATTTCATATTCATAATGATTAAGCCTATGTTTTTAGTAGCTTTAAAATACAACATTGTCAATAAAATGTCAGGTTTTAAATAACATTAATTAAAATGACCACTAGCTAAAGATATAATAATATTTATGCAGGTATTCCGTGAGACCTGACAAATTATTGCAAGGGTTCCGCCTGGAAATAAAGGTTGAGAAACGCTGCTCTAGACAAACTTATATCATTTTAGATTTTAGGAGGCCCGTAAAGGAGGCAGCCCCTCCATCATGCAGAGGCAAAACAGGCCAATCAGCTGGTTGCCTTAAAACATGATTACAAGAAATGCAAGAGAGAAAACCGGACTGATTCTAAAGACGACTAACCGAAACGGACTACGACTCATGGAACATGGAATTCAAGGAGTATACATGAGAAGGAAGAAGAGCTGGTGGAGGAGATGAGGGAAGCAAAACTAGAAATCCTGGCTTTAACGGAAACGAAGACAAAGGAAAAGGGGTTATGGAGATCTCGATGTCGACACACTGCTCTACAATGGTGTCCCCACATCTGAAAGAGCTAAAGGGGGCGTGGGTTGTATTGTGGCAAAAAACCAAAAGGGAAGGAATATCAAGGATGTAAGTTTGTCTCGGAACGCATAATGGTCGTAAACTAAAAGAAGGAGAAACCATAGTCAACCTTGTCAGTGTGTATGGGCCAAATGACGATCAGCTAGCAGAGGTCAAAGAGGAGTTCTTCGAGCTGCTTCAAAGGACAGTGGATGACTGCCTAGATGAAATTATTATGCTCAGAGATTTCAATGCCAAAGTTGGAAATGACCATGCTAGATGGGGTGGAGTTATCGGAAGATATGGAGAAGATACTCTCAATGACAATGGAAAGCGACTCCTTAGATTATGCACTGAGCAGAATCTGATCATTACAAACACAAATTTCCCCTATAAGCGCATACATGCATACACTAGGTCTGAACCAACAAAGAATGACAAGTCAGTGATCGACTATGCCATAGTTAGGCACAGAGCANTCAAGTATGTCCGCGATGAAAGAGTGGAGGGGGCCAGAGATTGGAAGTGATCACTACCTGCTTACAATCAAAAGAACAACTGAAAGAGTTGCTCAGCCTAGGAACTGCCCAACATCACGCAAGAAACCAAGTAAAACGAACGGGAGAAATGAGCTTTAAGACCCACAAGCTGAGAGAGCCAGAAATTAAGACCAGATATCAGGGGGGCATATTGCTTCGCGGTGGAAAACACAGAAGAACAACCTGGTGACTTGGAAACCCTCTGGCTTAAAATCAAGAACATCATAAAGACAGCTGCTGCAGAAGCATGTGGTGAAGTCCGACTTGGGAACAAGAGAAAGAGGACACCTTGGTGGACAGAGGAAGTCAAAGAGAAAAGAAAATGGCATGGAAACAATGTTTTGTAGGAGCTAAAAACACTGCAGGAAAAACAGAGAAATATAGAGAATATGTGATATTCAGAACAGAAGCAAAGAACAAGGTGCTAGCAGCAAAACAGAAATCCTAGGAAGAATTTGGAAAAAAAAGCAAGAAAAATATGCACAAGTAAACCAGAAATTGTTCTACAAGACCCTAAAGAACACGAGGAAGGAAAAACAGTGACCTCGTAAATTTACAAAAGACAAACAAGACAAAGTGCTTACTGCACAAAAAGAAGTAATGGAAAGATGGAAAAGAAATATTTCTCAGAACTCCTCGATGGTGGGCAATTTCAACCATCAGAAATGATAACCACTGGGACAAAAGAGGAAACCAATGGTGGTGAAGATGGCATCAAGATGAAAGAACTGAAGGCAGCACTCGAGAAAATCAAGGTGGGCAAAGCAGCAGGGCATGATGGTACAACACCAGAAATGGATTAAGACGTACGTGGAGCAGCAGGCGACCTACTACTCCTAAGGGTCCCTACAGGGCAGCTTGGTGCAACAAAACCATACCCAAAAGCTTGGGGAGAATTGCCATTGAATATCACAAATTTGTTTCAAAAATAGATGAGAACCGTACTAATGTGATAACCATAGAGGCATATCCCTTCTCAGTGTCCCCTGGTAAAATCTACTCTAGAATCCTAAAGCAGAGATTAAGACGCTTAGCTGAGCCACAATTGGATGAGGTACATTGTGACTTTCGAGCGAACCGAAGTACTCAAGATAACTAATCATCACAACCTAGACAGCCTGAGTGAAAAGGTCCTTGAGTTATAAAATGAGTGGGGAGCCATCCTTTGTTTCATAGATCTGGAAAAGGCGTTTGACAAGATTCCCTTGGAGCAAACTTTGGGACTGTAAGGCAAAGGAAGAACATTTCAGCACCTCTGATAGATCATGCTATACAGAATTTTCTCTACGAGTCTTGCAGAAATTATGTGAGGACTGCAAACCATAAGTCAGAAGAGTTTACAAGGTGATATCCTGTCACATTACTTTTTCAAACTCCTCATGGGACGATGTCCTCAAGGCAATGTATGAGAGAACATGAACAGGTATTCCAGTGGGGTACTGGGAAGGATGAGACAAGTTAGTATTTCAGAGCTGGCAATTTGCTGATATGTTTACGGGTGCTCTGTCTTCTGTAACCCTGAAGTTTACGAAGAAATCTGTTTGTTAGTTTTATTCTACCTTAGACACAGCCACCGTTGACGTGAAGTATAATGGGTTAGCTCTTCAATTTTGCATTGTAATTTAAAACATTTCATTTTCTCTTATTAATCTGTTCTAGTTCCTACTTAGTTTCTTTATATCTGTTTTGATGGTGTCGTAATAAATTAACAATCATTTTTATTGTAGTTCATTTCTTGATCCATCCATTGTCTATTGTTACCTGTGCTTGTCTCTGGCTTACATTGAATATCATAGTTACATTGGATTTAACTGATATCACATATCATAATATAGTTAAATGACAAAAAATATACTTACATAAGTTATTGAAAAACGTATCATATCACCATGTATACGTTAGAAGAAGTTTTTATCAAGATTGGACAAGCTTAGGTAAATCAGGAGATGATCTCAGACTTATGCTGAGACTAGATATAAAAAGCATTTATCTCAGTTGAGAGAATATGAACAACGTGAAGCTATTAAAAGGGCAGATGAATTTAAAAAGTTGGAATTTAGCCCAAAGTAAAGGAACGTAAGGATAAAGAAATGGCCCTCCAACAAGATAAAAGAAGAGAATTACAAAAAAACTTAGGAAAAAGAACTGGAATTAAGGAAATGGAACTGCTTTAATTAGACCAGTTTTCATAACAGCTAGGAGCATTGAATCCTGTAAACTAAAAAAATGCTAGAATAGAACCAGCTTTGGAAGTGGCTAAGGTACAATCAGATCAGTCCTAACTTCAGGTAATTCAAAAGTATTTTCCCTAAATTGAAGATAACCACACACATTTTCGATCATCTAGAGATTGCGTGGCTTCCTTTTTAATCCAGATTTATTAAGAAGGTTACAGGTTTAAATATAGCCTAGGAAAGATGGTGTAGTATCTTGTTTGATTTTTTGACGCGGGACCGCACTCAAAAACTTTCATGAAA
>JAMPIV010018652.1:0-207679 GCA_024509875.1 Oreohelix idahoensis
TGCTGATATTGTTATTTGATTGAGGAATCTAGAAATCTAATTTAAGCACTTGCTTAGCATACATTACGTTGTTTTCATATATTTGCAAACTTGTATGTTGGTAATAGTGTGTTTTTCTATGTGTTTCTCTGTGACGTATTTTTTGAAAAACTTACACGTGTTGTTTAGTGTTTGCTTAGATACAGGAATTGTTATATGTTTCTCATTTTGTTAAAGCTAGTTTCTTTGTTAATTATAGATTTGAATTAATTAAATTAAAATACTGTTTTTATGTAACTTAGCGTTATGAAATATTTTTGTATTGTATTTTTTGGAAAATATTTTTTCCGGACATTGTAATTTTTTGGTTTTTGTGTGTGCCTAGCGCTTGACTATGCGCTATGTTTGATATGTAGAGTAATTTTAGTTCTTGAAAGAAAGTTTTTTTGTTTTTTTTTTTTGGTTTTTTGGATGTTATGTTGTATTAGCGCTTGATTGTGCGTTGGTCGAACTTAGATATATAGCTATGCTATTACTTTTTTGTGTGGTGTCGATAATTTATTGTTGGTTATGTATAACTTGTTTAAATTACTGATTATGTTTTGTTTAGTTATAAACTATTTTTTATGATATTAGTATAGGTATTCTTTGTTATTTTGTTTGGTGGTTTTCGATCATGTTTGTATGTATTATAAAATACTTTGTTTGATCTAAATAGTTATTGGTATATATTTTACCAACTTTCTCTATAGTCATATTTTTTGCTTTCCATCTGTCTTTGTTGATTATTCTTCATTCTATTCTTTCTTTTCTGTTGTCTTTTCAGTATGGTTTCATATTTTGTTTACATTCCGTGCGTTGTGTGCGTTTCGCATCCTTCTTATATACTTCTTCTTTCGCTTCTTATACTTTCATTTTTTGTATTGTTAGTTAATGGGATAACTTAATATAGTGTAACTACTTGTGATATTTGTAGTTATTTTACATATAAGAAATTGTTTGAATGTGATATTATTGTTTTTCCTCATATTCGGATTTCATACTTACCTTTATTACGGATCATTTTTCCTTTGCTTGATATTGTCTTTTCTTTTACTATCGGTTGTTTCCTATTTAATTGTTCTGTATTCACTTAACTCGGTTTTGTAATGCATTATTTTTTAGTATGTTTAATTGATTACATTGGATATTTAATTTTTACATTTCACTTAATGCTTATATTTTGTAGATGTCTTATTTTGACTTAACTTAAGGTAATTCTTATACGCATATGTTAGAGATTCATTGTCCTCTTAACTTTTTTTTTTTTTGGGGGGGGGGGGGGGGGGGTGTATTTTTCAAAAAAATAATAGAATCATTTTTTTTCTCCGGGGGTGAGGTAAGATGTTAAGAACAGAACTGGTGTAAGGGACGTAAATCTGAGTATATTAGTAGTCAAGATAGATTCTGAGTTGGAGCACTTGTTTGCTTGTTGGCTATTGAATTGTTTTGAAAATATCTCGTGGTAGTTTCGAGAGATAGATTACAGAAGGCGTGGAAAAACGCTGATCATCTCAAGTAGTGAGATATATATTTATTCTGTATTGTTTTGAGCGGAGTGAGAATAGCTCGCGGCTAGCCCGCAGATGATTGATTGACTGAGTTTTGTTGACCGTGAGAAAGTCTCGTGACTGTGTTGAGCGTGTGATAGTGTGAGTTTCGAAGAGAGTGTTCTGGGCGTTTGACCGGGTAGGTCAAGACAGTGTTTTTTGGGAAGTGTGAAATGCCTGTACAGTGCTGAAGTTAATATGTCGACGGATTTTTCGCTGTGGGTACAGCGTAGTATAAAACTGCAGTTTGAATTATTGTGAAAATGTTTATGAGGCCAAGATTTTGTGTAGGTCATTTTGATAACTGCAGTGTGCAGGTCTTAAAGGCCATTATTTCCTGTGAGAGGATAGTAGCTGAAGATTTTGTGTAGGCCATTTTGATAACTGCAGTGTGCAGTCCTTAAAGGCCATTATTTCCTGTGAGAGGATAGTAGCTGAAGATTTTGTGTAGGCCATTTTGATAACTGCAGTGTGCAGTCCTTAAAGGCCATTATCTCCTGTGAGAGGATTGTTATTGATGATACTTTAAAGCGCTGATGAATATATATATAGGCCATTATTTCCTGTGAGAGGATAGTTGTTGATGAATTATATAAAGACCATTGTTTCCTGTGAGAGGATTGTTATTGATGATACTTTGTAGCGCTGATGAATTATATAAAGGCCATTATCTCCTGTGAGAGGATTGTTATTGATGATACTTTGTAGCGCTGATGAATTATATAAAGGCCATTGTTTCCTGTGAGAGGATAGTTGTTGAGGAAGAGATAGCGCTGAGTTATTGATGATACTTTATAGCGCTGATATCATTGTAACTGCCGAGTGTGCAGTCCTTATAGTGTTAAGATATATCTCGTGCTGTGCTGTGAACTGTATCCTGACTATGTGCATTTTATATCAATGTGTTGTGACGTGAATAAACCAGTATTAAATGTCACCAGTCGTTTACAACCATCCATGACTCTTGTGTACGTACCTGTGGTGTAAACGACTAAACCAACACACGCACTCAATATTCCAGACGTGACAGTAGTAACACATATTTAGGAATAGCCCTGTGTGGGCGTGGCCTGTAATACAGAACCCTTTAGCAACGTATCTCTATATTACTAGCCTGTGTGGCGTATGTGTATGTATCAACAATAGACGCCTTATAAGGATGACAACAAATATTTATCGGTATTACTAACCACCTTTATCGATCGGTATCATTTGGTGGTTTCCAGTAATTATAGGACCTGATACTCATGCCATATTCGCAATTAAAGGAATTTATTACTCAAGATTATGAGATGTCATGATATACAGTGGCGTCTGTATACAAGTTCAAGTATATAGTGGCGGATACCCAAATAAGGTCAATCCTTCTACTAATGTGCCGCAGTACAAGAGTGGCAATGTTATCTTTTCCAGTCCTAGAGTACTTGTTCAAGTAAACGTTAGGCAGTATGAACGAGCGGTATACCTCCTTTCAACGAAATTGACAGACGGTGACCCATTTCCTGTTTTCCTGTGCGGTGTGCAAGCACGTAGCATGTTGAATCAAGACCTGAGGGGAAAGGTGTCAAGTTCCAATGCCTTTCTGTGGTCGATTGTTTTACCATTGAACTTTGTGATATCCAGGGTGTTAGCGGAAAGGAACGGGATTGTTTTCATTCAAGATAAGTGGTTTTCCGTTGTGTGAACTGTGTCGCCTTATCCATGTCAACGAGCCTTCCTCTGCTTTTCATTACCTATTCTGTTGATAACTGTTGTTTTTGTTGTCTAGGTCTATACTGACAGATTATTAGGATTTAATGCATAGGTATTGATGCTTGTATGATATATGATGACTTCCCTCATATGAATATGATGTTATAAATGTTCTTTGAAGAGGAAGTGGGGATACAAAGTTAATAAATAATTGCAATTTCAGGTATAGATACTTAACTGTGTGAAATGGAAGGGTAAATGTCAGAACTTCTTGAAACATAAACTTGCGATATTAATAATTATACTGGTATAGATATATGGTTGACTGGGTGATTGAATCACCATGGATTTTGATGCTAATCCAGATGATATGAGGCCTATACTAGAATATTTAGCGGAAGTAGCTGAATGTGTTGAGGGATTAAAAGGCCCAGCACTTGATAGATACGTGCTGGATGGGTTTTTGTTTAGTGCAGTAGCAGCCATAAAGTTTTTTACTGACGAAAACCCTTATTCAAATCCTGAAATGATCATGGCTAGAGATTTGGCGGTGCTGTTAGAATGCCTACGTCCGATGGTGTACGATTATACTCGGGCTAGACACAATTATATGCATAAGATTGTACACAATATGATCGGCAACAACATGCAAGAGGATAACAAAAAGGAATTAGAAGAAGAGGAGCGGATGAAGAAAAACAAACAGATTGCTTTACAGGAAAGGGCTAATTTTTTGCAAGATATGACTGAAAAGAGTAAATTACAAAAAACAGTGTCGAGACTAACAACTGATTTAGATAAGTCAAACATGGAACTTACTAAAGTGCAAGCGGCGTTAGATGCTGCATTGGGCAAAGTTAAAGATTTGAAATAATAAGTGCAATTATGCTAATTTTGCTCGACATGAGCCTAGAATCATTGTTATTAAGCAAAGTAGTAATAATAATGATGTCACAAATACTACTGCTTGTTATGTTTCTGATTTTGAAAGAGCATCACTTTGTTGTGAACATAAAGGAAGAGTCGATGACATCGTGAAGTGACCAGATTTCTACACAAACCACATTGCGAGGTAATTGTTTATTTAACCTCTCCGTTGTTCTCAGTAAATTTTACCATTCATTAAAATGGAAATTTTCATTTGTATTTTTTGAACAGAGGCGACTTCTCGATAAGGTTCAACGCTCCTGTTTACGGTAGCGGCAGGAATGTAGGTCAACATTGTACCCGAGTATCTGTTCAAGCGGAACATATCAGCGTGCTAACTATGCATTGGACGTGTTACCCCTAGTATTTATGAGATGTCGGCAAGACCTATGGAGATTTTTTGGGTTTGATTTTTTGTGTTGTTGTTTGTTAGGACAGTCGATGTTATTGTATTCTATTGTATAGATCATTATAGGTTGTTATATTATGATTATCATTTTATGCATCATTTGATGTCAATAGTTTTTCTTGATATGTATGACTGTTTTAATTATGCATTAGTTCATTTCGATGCTATTTTTATACTATTGTGTTTTGGATAATGTGTAGTGTGTTAGATGGTAGTGACGTGTCGTTTACTATTGATGAATGCAATGAGCAGGTTTATATTTAACCTTACTGGTTACAAACCTATGCCTATTTACACCATATAATCATTGACTTTTATACTCTGGTGTAGAACTTGAAGTTTTTTGTGTGTTTTGTTTTGCTAATGTGATAGTTAAGATAGTTTTGTACATGATGAGTTTGCCAGCCCTATGCACATACTCATTAGTTGTAGTGTTACAATAATTACTTTTAATATATCAGGTGGAGATAGATATAAATTTATAACTAAATAACACTGTAGCTAAGCTGAACGTGATTGTCAGCCGGAAATATTTAAAAGTTTAAATTGAACTGTATAGAAAAAATTAACAGCGTTTGCTGATATTGTTATTTGATTGAGGAATCTAGAAATCTAATTTAAGCACTTGCTTAGCATACATTACGTTGTTTTCATATATTTGCAAACTTGTATGTTGGTAATAGTGTGTTTTTCTATGTGTTTCTCTGTGACGTATTTTTTGAAAAACTTACACGTGTTGTTTAGTGTTTGCTTAGATACAGGAATTGTTATATGTTTCTCATTTTGTTAAAGCTAGTTTCTTTGTTAATTATAGATTTGAATTAATTAAATTAAAATACTGTTTTTATGTAACTTAGCGTTATGAAATATTTTTGTATTGTATTTTTTGGAAAATATTTTTTCCGGACATTGTAATTTTTTGGTTTTTGTGTGTGCCTAGCGCTTGACTATGCGCTATGTTTGATATGTAGAGTA
The DNA here is from genome assembly GCA_024509875.1 of Oreohelix idahoensis. Taxonomy (NCBI): domain Eukaryota; kingdom Metazoa; phylum Mollusca; class Gastropoda; order Stylommatophora; family Oreohelicidae; genus Oreohelix; species Oreohelix idahoensis. The sequence goes on from JAMPIV010018652.1 coordinate 5,572, forward strand.
ATTTTAGTTCTTGAAAGAAAGTTTTTTTGTTTTTTTTTTTGGTTTTTTGGATGTTATGTTGTATTAGCGCTTGATTGTGCGTTGGTCGAACTTAGATATATAGCTATGCTATTACTTTTTTGTGTGGTGTCGATAATTTATTGTTGGTTATGTATAACTTGTTTAAATTACTGATTATGTTTTGTTTAGTTATAAACTATTTTTTATGATATTAGTATAGGTATTCTTTGTTATTTTGTTTGGTGGTTTTCGATCATGTTTGTATGTATTATAAAATACTTTGTTTGATCTAAATAGTTATTGGTATATATTTTACCAACTTTCTCTATAGTCATATTTTTTGCTTTCCATCTGTCTTTGTTGATTATTCTTCATTCTATTCTTTCTTTTCTGTTGTCTTTTCAGTATGGTTTCATATTTTGTTTACATTCCGTGCGTTGTGTGCGTTTCGCATCCTTCTTATATACTTCTTCTTTCGCTTCTTATACTTTCATTTTTTGTATTGTTAGTTAATGGGATAACTTAATATAGTGTAACTACTTGTGATATTTGTAGTTATTTTACATATAAGAAATTGTTTGAATGTGATATTATTGTTTTTCCTCATATTCGGATTTCATACTTACCTTTATTACGGATCATTTTTCCTTTGCTTGATATTGTCTTTTCTTTTACTATCGGTTGTTTCCTATTTAATTGTTCTGTATTCACTTAACTCGGTTTTGTAATGCATTATTTTTTAGTATGTTTAATTGATTACATTGGATATTTAATTTTTACATTTCACTTAATGCTTATATTTTGTAGATGTCTTATTTTGACTTAACTTAAGGTAATTCTTATACGCATATGTTAGAGATTCATTGTCCTCTTAACTTTTTTTTTTGGGGGGGGGAGATGTATTTGTCAAAAAAATAATAGAATCATTTTTTTTCTCCGGGGGTGAGGTAAGATGTTAAGAACAGAACTGGTGTAAGGAACGTAAATCTGAGTATATTAGTAGTCAAGATAGATTCTGAGTTGGAGCACTTGTTTGCTTGTTGGCTATTGAATTGTTTTGAAAATATCTCGTGGTAGTTTCGAGAGATAGATTACAGAAGGCGTGGAAAAACGCTGATCATCTCAAGTAGTGAGATATATATTTATTCTGTATTGTTTTGAGCGGAGTGAGAATAGCTCGCGGCTAGCCCGCAGATGATTGATTGACTGAGTTGTGTTGACCGTGAGAAAGTCTCGTGACTGTGTTGAGCGTGTGATAGTGTGTGTTTCGAAGAGAGTGTTCTGGGCGTTTGACCGGGTAGGTCAAGACAGTGTTTTTGGGAAGTGTGAAATGCCTGTACAGTGCTGAAGTTAATATGTCGACGGATTTTTCGCTGTGGGTACAGCGTAGTATAAAACTGCAGTTTGAATTATTGTGAAAATGTTTATGAGGCCAAGATTTTGTGTAGGCCATTTTGATAACTGCAGTGTGCAGGTCTTAAAGGCCATTATTTCCTGTGAGAGGATAGTAGCTGAAGATTTTGTGTAGGCCATTTTGATAACTGCAGTGTGCAGTCCTTAAAGGCCATTATTTCCTGTGAGAGGATAGTAGCTGAAGATTTTGTGTAGGCCATTTTGATAACTGCAGTGTGCAGTCCTTAAAGGCCATTATCTCCTGTGAGAGGATTGTTATTGATGATACTTTAAAGCGCTGATGAATATATATATAGGCCATTATTTCCTGTGAGAGGATAGTTGTTGATAAATTATATAAAGGCCATTGTTTCCTGTGAGAGGATTGTTATTGATGATACTTTGTAGCGCTGATGAATTATATAAAGGTAATTGTTTCCTGTGAGAGGATAGTTGTTGAGGAAGAGATAGCGCTGAGTTATTGATGATACTTTATAGCGCTGATATCATTGTAACTGCCGAGTGTGCAGTCCTTATAGTGTTAAGATATATCTCGTGTTGTGCTGTGAACTGTATCCTGACTATGTGCATTTTATATCAATGTGTTGTGACGTGAATAAACCAGTATTAAATGTCACCAGTCGTTTACAACCATCCATGACTCTTGTGTACGTACCTGTGGTGTAAACGACTAAACCAACACACGCACTCAATATTCCAGACGTGACAGTAGTAACACATATTTAGGAATAGCCCTGTGTGGGCGTGGCCTGTAATACAGAACCCTTTAGCAACGTATCTCTATATTACTAGCCTGTGTGGCGTATGTGTATGTATCAACAATAGACGCCTTATAAGGATGACAACAAATCTTTATCGTTATCAATAACAAACCTTTATTGATCGGTATCAGTGTTGTGTGTGTGATATGGTGTTTGGGGCGGTAGAGAGATAGTATTTGGGTAGGGAGATGTATTGTGTGTTGGAGTGGAAGACAGTTTAGATGTTGAGGGGCGAGGTGGTGACGTTGTCGGGGTGTACCTGTCGTTTGATGTAGAAGTAAGATAGGGCGTTGCGGTGTTGTTCGTAGCTGTAGATGGAGGATTTGTGTGCACGGAAACCAGTATTTTTCCCGCCCTGTGCTTGTTGTGTGTTGAGGACTTCTAAGAATGTGTGTTTGTCTACTTTGTTGTGGTGTTTGTTGAGTCCTTTGGTGGTTGTTTTGTCATAGTCCCCAAAACAGTGATACGTCTTGCTGCACAGCGAAATCATTCCGCTGCCTTCGTATTCTAATTTTTAAAAAGGCCCGGTGTGCGTTTGTCGAATAATTTTTGAGCGCGGCATTTTTGACAAAGGGCGCGCGTTTTACCCTCGGTAGCTACAAAGTCGGGTCTATGGTCGGGACATACTTCGGCGGGGAACCATTGGTGGTAGGAGCTATAAAATTCGCGTCGCATAGCGGGCTTAACAACGTCCGCTAAGTTATTCGCGCTAAGGGTCAAGTAAAGGCTGTCTGTGTCCGTCTCACATAACTACAGAATCTTTTTGCCCACATAACTTCCGATCAACGTCCGCCTGGCGGTAGTCAGAAGTTTATGTTTGTCGGCGTATTCCCGCAATATCTTCTCTCGTGACGTCGACGTTCTTAAAAATGGGCGTCATTTCCGAGAAAGGGTCTTTTAGGGAGTCAGGGACATGAATGTCACACTCGACTAGCCCAAACAAGGTCTCGTCTAACACAGAGGCGAGAATCTGTTTTTCTGTTAATGGGTACCGGCGTATCGTTACTCTTGTTAAATTCTATTCCTCTATATTTATTTTATTCCTATTATCGATGACTTACAATTAGTATTTATGCTCTATCTATCTCCAAAGCTAAATTAACACATAACAAGTTATTAATATTGTCTTAATATATAAACTTAAAATTATCTTTAGATACCAACAGTTAAAAGCTAGATATACTACGCTAACACATGTGAATTAAATTTAAGTTTGCTTGCACGCGCGCTCACCCATGAAAAAGCGACAATTTCGAGTCGCGTGGTGGTGACATGAGTCTTCAAATTATCGGGAACACGAACGGTGCATCCGATTAGGACAAAACATGGTTCGTCTATAACTGATATTAGAATCTGTTGTACTCGCTGGTTACAACGTATAGGTAAATAGCTACTAACCCGTTTTAATTTTTTGTTTGTTCTAATATTAAAATATTTCTTTGATTATTTCTTTAAATATTTCCGCAGTGGTCGAATATTTCTCACTGTTATATAGAAGTAAACTGGTGACGCAGTCGGTTATATCGCAGCTTTGGTCGTTGGTGTGCGTTTCCTCAAACACAGTGTATACAGGTTTTTGAAGACCACCGTATCACAACACATCACCATATGTCACTTTATCTTTCTTGGTTAACATAGATTGTACAGGGTTAAATATTTTAGAAAAGTTGTGCCCCCGCTGATCGGGTACAGAATACTTTATTATAGAACAACGTGTCTCAAACGGTTTAGTCTAAGAACCCTATGATGTCTTACAAATTATTGAGGTCCCAGAGATCTTTTGTAGATAAGAGTTGTACCGCGAGGATATGACAATATCAAAGAAGGTGTTCGATTATAAGGAACATAGTGTTCACCTCGCTGACCCCCCAAATAGCGTACCATATTTTGAGAATCACCGTTCGTATGTCTTTCTTTATTCAGCTGATAATAGCATTCGGGTTCTTTCACCCTACCAATTAGACACCTGATTCTGGTTAACTTTAAAGCGAGATATTCTAACAGAACCTTTAACTACAAACCTAGTCATTTACAAGGTGTAGCTTCCACCTTTTTGTGGATCCAACATAATTTATTTCGTGTCTATATTACAACCAAGTTGTATATTTCAAAACCAAACAACAACCAGTAATCACCCCCTTCTACGCGAACCCAACTTAGAACACATGGATAATAGATAAGAAGCCATCGTTTTGCCGTGTTAGCGCCCGTGTGGGATATGTTAATGTACTAGCGATCCGGTAATATCGCGGTCTTGATTACAAAGCACGTGAAAAACAACCAAGGTGAGTTGTCTTTTTGGTTTGTAACTAAGAAATAAATTTAAACAAGAAAATATAAATATTGTGTACACCACACAAGGTCAAAATTGGTTTATATATATATATATATATATATATATATATATATATAGATATATATATATATATATATATATATATATATATATATATATATATAGTAGTAGGGGAGGCGCAAAGCGGTTAGTATTCTGGCGGCGCGCTGGTGGCTCGGGTGACTTTTATATAAGGAAAAAATGGCGGCGCGCTGGCGGCGCAGGTGACTTTTTATATAGGAAAAAAATGGAGGCGCAAGATGGCGGACATGAGATAACAAGAAGACTTTTAGACGACTTTTAGATAACAAGAAGGGGATATATGGCGCAAGATGGCGGGATGACTTTTTATATAAGGAAAATGTGGTGGCGCTTTGTGGTGGCGCGTGACTTTTTATATAGTAATATATTATTGTTGTTGTATGTGTTGTTTTTAGTATATCATAGCCAACTTAGGTAGTATTCTGGAGGTGTTAGACAAACAAGAAGAGGATAATAGTTAGACGATAATAGGAAGACTTTTAGATAACAAGAAGAGGTTATATTTAGACAATAGGAAGAGGATAATAGTTAGACGATTTTTAGATAACAAGAAGACGATAATAGTTATACGAACAGTTATACGAACAGTTAGACGATATATTTTACAACAGTTATGTTACAACAGTTATTTTACAACAGTTAAACGAACAGTTAGACGAAATATTTAGACAACAGACGATATAGGTAACAAAAAGAATTTTAGTTAATATATTTTTATTTTTTCAAATACTAAAGGACAAGTCTCAGCCGCTTGGTAGGTTTCTTCTTCTTCTGTGGTAGATTAGGGACATTGGTCAGGTGGGTGTCTGTGGTGGTGGTCGTGGGAAACCAACTCGGGTCTGGGGATACTGGACAGCTAGAGTTCATGTATTCGTCAAACAGGTTAGTGAAGGTGGTAGGTTTCTTCGACGGTAGATTAGTGACATCGGCCAGGTGATTGTCTGTGGTAGGAAACAAACTCGGTTCTGTTGATATTGGTTGGTAACAGCTGGAGTTGATGTACTGGTCAAACGTGGTACTGGAACCAGTAGTAGGATAGGTATCCGCGCGTGGTGGCTGTAATCGGTCAAATTCGGTGAGGATTTCGCCCTGTAACGTTAACAAATGGTCAAACTCGGATCGAGTTAACGTAATGCCGGTTTTGGTGGGAAACTTGAGGTAGGATTCACCAAAATATTTTCGCACGTGCAGTAAAAGTTGGCCTCGGTAAACACTTACAGACGCGGCCTTCAGACCACTAGCCAAAGGTTTAAGCATTTCATCACTTCTTTTGATGTAGACCCAGTTGGTGTGATAACGACAATCTACTTACATCTCGTTGAAGATGACGGCCGGGCTCCTTGACAGACTCGATAATTATTTACAGGAACTACCAGTGTTAGGGTTTAATTCTGGCAAGTATGACGTGAATGTGATCAAACCGTACCTCATCAAATATTTCATGTGTGAAGAGTTCAAATTTTTAGTCAAGCGAAATAATAATTTTATGTGTATTGCCACTCTGGAGTTAAAGTTTTTAGATATAATCAATTACTTAGCCCCCGGTTTTAGCTATAGCAAGTATCTCGCGGCGTATAACGTTAAAGAAACTAAAGGATATTTTTGTTACGAATACATAACAGATTTAGCAAAATTAGACGAAACGGCGTTACCACCCCACTCGGCATTTTTTCCGCCCTTAAAAACACTAACATTTCACTCGACGAGTACGCCGAATGTCAGAAGGTGTGGGCGGATAACCACATGACCACGTTGGGTGACTTTCTCACCTGGTATAATAACAAAGACGTGGTCCCCTTCCTGCTGGCGTTAGAACAACAAGTTAGTTTTTACGCGCACCTAGGCGTAGATATGTTCAAAGACGCGATTTCCGTGCCCGGTGTCACGTTAAAATACCTCTTCAAAACCCTCCCACCCAACGTCTCTTTTTCGTTATGCTGCGAGCGGGAGGCAGATTTGCACAACACGTTGCGCCAAAACATAGTCGGGGGACCTTCCATTATATTTCATAGGCTCCACGAACAAGGCAAAACCCACATTAGAGGTGGCAAAATGGCCCAATGCATTAAAGGTTTTGATGCCAACGCCCTTTATTTGTGGGCGCTAATGCAGAAAATGTCCACTGACTTTCCCGTTAGACGACACAGGAAGGATGGTTTCAAGCACCACAAACTTCACAAATATACCGTGCAGTGCCGCGACTGGTTGAGCTGGGTCTCACACCAAAATAAAGTGGTTTTGAAAACCCAGTTTAACTGTCGTGAAATGTCGTTGGGTTATATGGGCATTAGGGTAGATGGTTGGGACAAATACTCTCGTACTGCCTACCAGTTCCACGGGTGTCTTTTCCACGGCCACCCTGACTGCCCACTAACCGCCGGTCGTGACGTTAACCCAGTCAACAAAAAACCTTTGACTGAATTGTACGCAAAGACGCTGGAAATTGGTTCTTATTTGGTGTACGAGTGCGACGTCAAATTGGTCGAAATGTGGGAATGCGATTGGCAAGAGTTGAAGAAAACCGATCCATCAATCCGTCGTTTTCTGAGCACCACCTTCCCGACCGTGAAACTCTCGTACACCAAATGTCGGTATCCATTAACAGAAAAACAGATTCTCGCCTCTGTGTTAGACGAGACCTTGTTTGACCTAGTCGAGTGTGACATTCATGTCCCCGACTCTTTAAAAGAACATTTCTCGGAAATGACGCCCATTTTCAAAAACATTGACGTCACGAGGGAAGATATTGGGTCTTTCATGCGGGAATACGCCGAGAAACACAAGCTTCTGACTACCCCCAGACGGACGTTGATCGGGAGTTATGTCGGCAAAAAGATTCTGTTGGCGACACCTTTGCTTCGATGGTACTTGACCAAAGGATAAGAAGTCACCTGTATTTACCAGGTGATTGAGTATGCACCTGTGACGTGTTTTAAACAGTTTGGGGACACTGTTTCGAACGCGCGTCGACAAGGTGATACTGATCCTGCCTACGCCATAACCAGCGAGACCATGAAACTGTTGGGTAACGCCGCCTATGGTAAGACATTGACCAATAAGGCAAAGCATGTAGATGTCTCATACACGATGGGAGAGGATACGTCTGACCTAATAAACTCACCCCGATTTAGGAAAATGACGTTAGTGACGGACGACATTTTTGAAGTAGAAAGACTTAAACAGACAATTAGTTGGGACCTGCCCGTGCAGATAGGTTTTTTCGTGTATCAGTACGCGAAATTGAGAATGTTAGAGTTTTATTACGACTGTTTAGATAAATTTGTAGATAGGTCAGACTTTCAGTTGTGCGAGACGGACACAGACAGTCTTTACTTGGCCCTTAGCGCGAATAACTTAGCGGACGTTGTTAAGCCCGCTATGCGACGCGAATTTTACAGTACCTACCACCAGTGGTTCCCCGCCGAAGTATGCCCCGAACATAGACCCGTTTTCGTCGCTACCGAGGGTAAAACGCGCGCCCTTTGTCAGAAATGCCACGAACAAATATTATTCGACAAACGGACACCGGGCCTTTTTAAATTAGAGTACGAAGGCAGCGGGATGATTTCGCTGTGCAGCAAGACTTATCACTGTTTTGGTGATTATGACAAGACCACCACAAAAGGTTTGAGCAAACACCACAACAAAATCGACAAAAATACATTCTTAGAAGTCCTCAACACACAACAAGCACAGGGCGGGAAAAATATTGGATTCAGAGCACACAAATCCTCCATCTACACATACGAACAACACCGCAACGCCCTGTCTTACTTTTACATCAAAAGGCAGGTACATCCCGACAACGTCACCACATCACCCCTCAACATCTAAACTCTCTGTCTCTTCCACTATGTACACAGATACCTACAGGTATATACACCACACACCTCTATTCTTTTACGACGTGACGACACTCCTCAAGGTCTGGTCTGGAACTGTACCCCGGTGTTATATTATATTTCTTACTGTGATAATGTTACTACTGTAACACCTTCCATCTTCCAATATAAATATGTATATAACAAAGTACATGTCACTATGTGTTATTTGTCAATATATACTCATATTGCTATTTGAATAAAATATATGCTCCTATATGTTTTGTTACTACAAAACAGTATTTGAAAAATAAAAATATATTAACTAACATTCATTTTTGTTACCTATATATATAACTGTTCGTATAACCGTTGTATGTCTAAATATATCGTCTTCCTGATGTCGTGTATGTCTAACTGTTCGTATGTCTAAATATATCGTCTTCTTGATATGTAAATATATCCTCTAAATATATCCTCTTCCTGTTATCTAAAAATATATCCTCTTCTTGTTATCTCAAGTCCAAATACACCTCTAACTATTGTCTCAATATTGAAACATAAATATCGTCTTCTTGTTATCTATAAATATACCTCTAACTATTAACCTCTACCTATTGTCTAAATATATGTTCCTATTATCTAAATATAGCATCTAAAACATATCGTCTTCCTATTATCGTCTAACTGTTATCTAAATATATCCCATCTTCCTGTTTGTCTAAATATATCGTCTAAATATAGCGTCTTCTTGTTGTCTAAAAGGCTTCTTGTTGTCTAAATATATTATCTAAATATATCTCTATATAAAAGGTCACGCGCCACCACAAAGCGCCACCACATTTTCCTTATATAAAAGTCACGCGCCACCACAAAGCGCCACCACATTTTCCTTATATAAAAGTCACGCGCCACCACAAAGCGCCACCACATTTTCCTTATATAAAAGTCACGCGCCACCACAGCGCGCTACCACAATACTACCTGTTTTGCGCATCCCCTACTACTAACGCATCTCCGACCAATAAGTTCATGAGCCTACTAGGCCATGTAGCTCTATCGATGTTAAACTCATGACAATAAGTCTCATACCTGCTAAGGAAGCATGGGATATCGTCAATGGAATAGTTAAATTTAGGCAAATTTACCTTGACATATTTGTTATGATCTTTTCTATCAGTACCAACATTCATGACATTCACATGAGGTTGTTCAATCTTAATTTCTCAAGTTCAGTCTCAGCTAATTTGATTTCTTGAACATGTTTGAACTTTTCCTGTTCAAGAGCGAACTCTTCTGCTCTTCTTTTTGCTTCTTCTTGTCTCCTTTTTTCTGACAATTCTTATTGTCTAATTTCTTTTTGTCTCTTGATTTCTGACAATTCTTCGTGCCTTCTTTTTTCTGACAATTCTTATTGTCTTTTGATTTTCTTGTCTACATAGGTTTGCAAGGCTTCCCCCTCCAAACCAAAATCTTTTCCAACCTTTACTAAATCTTTCAAGGTTGCCATACTTTACTCTTATAGTGCCTTTCAATAGAAACAAATAAAGTAACTTTATAATATTATCACTTTGAATAATATTTTCAATAATTAAATCCCCACCTCAAATTCAACCAACTTGATGCATTAGTAGCAAAACATATAGATGTTACTGATGGAGCATAAAAGAAAAGTACAAACAAGAAGACGGAATACAGTGGTCACAGCCCAAAAGAAGCAAATACAAAAAGGAAACTTAGGCAGAAATATATGAACTATAGAACAAATAAATAAAGTGTAGCTCTATTCACATTATCACAATACATCACAATTTTTTTTACAACATATATCACATCTATTAAATACAGGATAGCCAGGTTAGAATCACAGAATCACGAACAATAATGGAAAAACTGAAGAAAAAATTATATTAAACGTGACTACAACCTGTTGAGGGTGGCTTTTTTGTTGTTAAAATGGGTCATTACTTGTTGAACAGTGTTCCATGTAATATGAATAAAGCAATTATAAATTTCTGGCCATTGCATTGCTTTTGATATGTTCATCTTTTCATTCAGTTATTTGCATCGTGCCTTCGATGGTAATTAAGCGAATGCGGGGTGGAAGATTTCGAACAATACTTGAACTTTGCAATTCGATTGACTTGATAAGTCATTTCATTGAGTCCACACATTTTAATGTACAGTTTTACACGTCAAGACAATCCACACATGTTGATCATAAAAAGTACATATTACACTAGATTGAATAGATATATATGTATATCAGTCCTTGTCCAATAAACCTAATTACTGTAGGCAGAACGTCATAACTATATGCACGCGCGGTTGGGGATTCCAACAGCCGACAGTGAGATTATGCGTCTGACAATATAAAATATTATGGACTGTTAATTCATCCTTCCCTGAATTCAATTACGTACTAACCTTAATCATTTTATCTCTTCACAATAACCATGGACTGACCCATGTCCCTACTTGAATAAAATATATCTGTGCGGCAATACTATGCCTAACACTGGAAGGAGAAAGGACACGTCTTTACAGCTTGACGGTCAACACAAAAAGGGTCCCGTATCTTAGTCACGGTGCTTGACCTATCAACGCTAACACGTCATAAATCGATCGTGTACATAGCGCTCAGTAGTCCGTGAATTCTTAACATCAAATTATATTAAACGCTGTGACCCTAGAAATAGCACACTGCCAACCATAGCAGACGACTTCAATAAAATACCGTAACAATTCCCTGCCCGCCGGGAAAAAAAATCTATTAAATAGATTTTTTAAAACTATCTTACTCAAAACTATGAAAAATTTAACAAAAACCCGACCTATGGCCTACGATGTTCTGTCTAGAACAGTGTCGTGGTTATGTCGATAATATATAAATCATGTAATATATTAACAATCATGTTATACATATGAGTTATATTAACTAAAAGAAAATGTCAAATATCAATACTTAATTACTCAATGAACTTAAAATCTGTCGTAATAAAATGTCATGTCAAGATTAATCTAACTAATTAAAATTAAACTAATTAATCATAGTAAGTGTGTAATAATTGAAGCCAAGTTGGACAAATTTCGTTACGTGACATTACTAATTGGACGTTATGAAGGTCTACATTCATTCCGGATTAGAACAGTTGAACAGTTTTTTCTAAGGGAAATTCACCAGGATAATAACTACGTATGGATCGTCATACCCAAAATTAATTACTTTCTACTTATTATTTGAATTAATAAAGAAATTAAAATGAAATGTGAGAAAAAAATAAAATAAAATGAAATATGAAAAAAATGAAAGAAAGAAAACAAATGAATCTCACACAATGCTTAGATAATATTCTTATATGAAATTAGTAATTATTTTATTATTATTTCCGAATTTGTTGCAACTAGTTGTAGCATGAATGGACACTAACCAAAGTCCCAGCGTAAATACGAACACAATGTCTCTTGCTTTCATTCACTTCATATGACGCATGTCTCTAATAATCATTTATTTGAATTGTTGTCGACGTTTCATTCACAGATCGAGAGTTTAACGATAGGATTCTGTCTCTTGTTATAAGTACTTTTGTTAATATATTCGAAGTGTGTCAGTGTTCATAAATCGACATCCGAAGGATTTCTTGAGAGTACGTCAGCAACGATATTCTCTGTGCCTGATATGTATTCAATGGTAAACTCGAACGGCTGAAGGAGAATGGCGAATCTTGTCAACTTAGGGCTTTTATGATTAGCACGACGTAGCGATGACACCGCCTTCTGATCGGTTTGGATCACGAAGGGTGCACCCAAGAGGAATTTTTCTAACTTGTTGATGGCCCACACGATTGCCAATAACTCTTTATCCACTGTTGAGTATTTAGTTTCTGGTGTCTTGAGTTTGCGTGAGATGTAAAGAGTCGGATGTAGGATATTGTCGTGATACTGGAGCAAACAAGCGCCAATTCCGTAATTACTCGCATCTGTACGGAGGATAAACTTTTTAGAAGCATCTGGTAGTTTCAAAATAGGTGGATTTGAAAAAATACAAAGTATTTTACGAAATATTTTATCGCAGTCATCAGTCCATGTCACTTTCAACGGCATGTCTTTTTTAAACAATGATGACAAGACAGTCGTGATAGATGACAAGTTGGGTACAAATCTGCTGTAGTATTGGACTAATCCTAATAAGCTTCTAACCTGCTTCTTCGTTTGAGGAACTGATAAGTTTAAAATTTTGGAAACCATATTAGGAACCGTTTGGATATATCCCGCTATAATAATATGTCCCCAAAAAGTTATTTCCTGAAAAGCTATTTGTATTTTTGAAGGTTTAGCTGTTAGATAATTCTCTCTTAGTATTTCCAAAACATATTTAAGTCCCGAAAAATGTTCCTCAAATGACGAACTAAATAAACATATGTCGTCGATGTATGTAATGATGTCTGGTCTACTTGACAAAACTTTTCACACCATGCGAATAAAGGTAGCCGGAGCGTTATCGAGCCCAAAAGGCATCACATTCCCCTGGTATAGACCTTGTGGAGTGGAAAACGCTGTGTAGTATTTAGCTTTTTCGGTTAATGGTATCTGCCAGTAACCTTTAGTTAAGTCTATCTTTGTGAAAATTGTTGCGTTGGATAGATGTGGAAGTAAATCGTCAATAAGTGGATGTGGTTCGCTATCAACTACAGTTTGTGCATTTAATTTTCTATAGTCGACGCATAGTCTAATGTTGTTGTCCTTCTTTCTGACAATGAATAATAGAGACGAAAATGGAGAATTACTAGTCTCAATAATTCCTAAAGACAACATCTGCTCAATTTCTTTAGTAGTTTTAGTAAGAAAGTGTAGTGGAACAGAATAAGGGTGTACACGAATTGGTGTATCATCATTAAGAGTAATGTCGTGACTAATTACTGATGTGCGACCCGGTACGTCGGTCAACACATCTGGATAAGATTGTAAAAGATCAGCAATCTGTTGACGCTGTTGCGTTGTAACCGAAGAAGAGATGGTTACGTCCTGCCAAGATTCAGTAGGTTGTACTATAGGTACAGGTAATGCCATCTGTACCTCAGGAAAAGAAGATTCTTCTTCCTGCATAACTGACAGATTAGAATAGTGACATGTAGGTACTAATGTGTCATCTAGTTCGTGAAAAATAGCCTGTAGATGTTCTGGACGAGTATGAAATTGTTTGAGCATATTTATATGGTATATTTTGTTATGTCCCTTAATATCTAGGACATAGTCGACATCAGAAATCTTATCAATAACTTGGTAAGGACCATTCCATGAGATAAGTAGTTTATTGTCGTTATGTGGCAGTAAGACATAAGCTTGATCTCCTGGAAATAATTGACGTAATCGTCTAGTTCTATTTTGTAAAGTTCTAGCTTTCGCTTTAGCAGCCTCAGATGAAGCTGTTGCCATTTGGCAAGATTCGATAATGTTATTCCGGAGATTAATTACATACTCATAGGATGACTGGGTATCCTGAGTCATCTCGGAGTCAATCAATAAATCTTTTATTAGTCCCATAGGACCTCTTGGTGGAGCACCGAAGACTAATTGGAATGGAGAGAAGCCAGTTTGTTCATGTGGCACCTCTCGATAGGCGAATAAAACAGCTGGGAGTACTCTGTCCCAGTCCTGTGGATGTTCAACCGTAACCTTATGTAACATTTGTTTAAGTGTACGATTAAGTCTTTCTACTGCACCATTACTCATGGGATGATAAATGCTACTGAGATTCCTATCTATATTCCAGGTCTTCATTACCTCTGTCATAGTATCAGATATGAATTGAGATCCATGGTCTGATAACAACTTCCTAGGAAAACCTACTCTAGAAAAAATAAGATGTAGTGCATCAGCTACATCTGTGGTAGTGGTGGTCTTCAATGGTATGGCTTCTGGCCATCGTGTGCATAAATCAATGCACGTGAGAACAAATCTATGTCCTCTTGCTGATGGTAAGAGTGGACCAATAATATCAATGGCCATTTTGTCAAAAGGTCTCACAGATATGTCACAAGCCTGAATAGGCGCCGTGTGAAAAGCTCCACGTGCTTTCACTTCCTGGCATATAGTACAAGAGCGTACGTACTGTGAAATATCTCGTGACACACCTGGCCAAAAAAATGAAGATAATACTGGAGAACGTGTCCGAGTATATCCCATGTGACCTGCGCACTTAGAATCATGTGCGTGTTGAAGGATGTACCGTCTAAAAGCAAAAGGTACCATGACCTGTTGTTTTACTTGAGTCTTATCTATAAAACATCGAATTAATATATCATTTTTAATCATAAACCAATGATTATTCTTATTGTTTAAGGTAAGATTGTCAACATTGTTGACCAGAGCAACAATTTTTTTTAATGATTTGTCTTCTTTCTGTTTTACAGCAAAGGACGCTCGGTCAACCGAAGAATGAACATCAATATTTTCCTGTTTGTCTGGTTCCTCCTTAATAGTGTCGATAGTCTCTAATAGTTTAGTCTGCGCTCTAGTTGTCACAGCATTTCCAATGCATAGATTATTTTTCTCCCATTCAATAATCTCCTCTGGTGTACAATCCTTGCTGCCATGTATGCAACCCACCATAAGATCTGCAATTGGGTTCCTTAACATGCATACCGTAACATTACCTGTGAAAAAAGGTGTGTTAACATGTATTATGGCAGTGGGATAAAATTCTATTGTCCCACCAAACGTCATGCACCTGACATGTTCCCCTGTTGCACAACTGGGATGAACAAGTGACTGCCGGACTCCGATAGTGGTCGATCCAGAATCTCTAAACACTGAAACAATAGATCCATTTACAATCCCTCTGTTAAAAATCAGAGAGCCTGTTCCATCATTGGCCGCTAGACCGACTTCTGGGAGAATGTGTCCACAATTCAATACAGTCTCTTTTGCCTTCTGAAATACAAGATTACATTCTGGGCAACTGTTTGCCACGTTATAATTTATGGAATAACATGTAGAAGAAGATTGTATTACATTATCGTTATGTGAACTCTGAACCCCAGGGGTTGTACCATTAGTAACTGCCGCCCCTGTATTATGATTATAATGTGACGATCTACGAGAATGAGACCGATGACGAGAATAATCATTAGAATTATCCCGTTGTCCCCTGTAGTAACTGTTATCTCGATGTCTAGAGCCATTATTATTGTTATTCCAATTGTTACCATTGTTATAGTTATATGATCGATTATGATTTGCGTTATGTCGACCATTGTTGTATCTCGACTGAGGTGAATAATTCCTATTTTGTGGTCTTCCTCTTTTCAAATCACTCTTATTGTTAAAATTATTCTGTCCCTTTTGAAAATTAACATTATAATTTCCTTTGAAGCCACTTCTATCTACGCTGTGTGTTCTTGGTTTGTCATGACTGTGGTATGACATATTAGAGGCCACAGGTAGAGGTTCCCTTATTAGCGAGTTAGAAATGCTCGCATTCGGATGAGCAGTGCAATAATGTAATGAAATTTTTTCTAACTCATCGATAGTAGATGGTTTACGTTCTTGCAAAAAGGCAAAGAACGGTGGACTGGCAGAGGATAACACTTTATCCCTCAGTAACAAATCGACTAACTTGTCGTATGATTTGTTGACACCTGCCAGTTCCACCCATCTGTTAAAGGTATTGCGTATGTTCGCAATAAAACCTGTAAAGTCTTTATTAGAATCTGGTAGAATACTTTTAAAACGTAATCTGCAACCTTCTTCGTCCAAATGGAAACGACGTAATAATAAAGCTTTAATGGCGTCATAGTCACCAGCTATTGTTGGGTCAACATTCTGAACTGCACTTAATGGTTCCCCGTCCAACAATTCACTAAGTTTTAAAGCCCATGCTTGTTTTGGTAAGTTATTTGTTTTGCATACCTGTTCAAACCGTGCCTGGTACGATCCAAGGTCGTCGAAGTTCAATTTAAAATGTGGTAATTTAAAGTTGTAATACGGTTTGTTTTGGTTGGATGAAGATCCATTTTGAGCATTATCATTTTGACTCGTATTAGCACTTTGTGCCAGTAATTTTGCAGTTTCAAACTTAAGACGTTCCAATTCAATTTCTTGTTGCCTTTTAATTTCCTCACGTTTCATTTTATTCTCTTCTTCATGTCTAAGTTCTTCTTTTTCTCGTCTAAGTTCAGCCTTACGTTCTTCTTCTTCTCGTCTAAGTTCAGCCTTACGTTCTTCTTCTTCTCGTCTAAGTTCAGCCTTACGTTCTTCTTCTTCCTTCTTCAAAGTAGCTTTTTTTCAGCTTCTTTTCTTTCAAGTTCTTCCATTTTTGCTTCATATTTTGCAAGTTCTGCCAATGCGTATGCTTCTAGAGCTTCTCCTTTTTTCCCAAAATCTTTACCGTTTTTAATAAAATGGTCTAAGGTAAGCATCTTGACGTTAATTTAGTAAGTAATCACTGATCTATAGTAATCAACAATAGAATCTATGTACTTATTTGTACCTACTCAACGTATGAATACTCAATATAAATAATTATAATATTCTTGTAATGTTATTTGTAAGTTCTACAAATATATAATATTTTGTAATAATATTATATGTACGTACTAATGTATATCATAAATAGTTATGCTATTTATTTATTTAAGATATGCTGAATTAAAATCAAGCATCTACTATCATGACCTAATAGTCATGGGTATTATCCCTCAATAATTATGTTATTTAATCAATAATATGTGATAAGCCACACTGTAGTACTAGGAAAGTGTACTAATTAACATCTGATATGTCTGTCCTACTCAAGGCAGACCATAAATCTTATAGCTATTAATAAATATATATAATGCTAGTATGCCCTAGTCATCATATATAAAATGCCTTAATCATGTATTGGACTACTGCAAAGTGATGACGTCACCGAAGTCATCATCTAATTTAATAAAAATTAATTAAATTAATTTACCATATTATTGGAATCAATTCATAGTACTATCATTATGTTAGTAATAATAATAATAATAATAGCCCCTTCAGTCATAACTGACTATGGGAATGCGCCCCTGAGGTGACAGCCCTCAGCTGCTTATTTTCCTGTTGCTCCTTTCGACGTTTTCTCCTCACCTCTGCTTCTTGTGTGAGCCTCTCTTCGCCCAATCTGAGGTGGCGCCGTAAATAGCATCACCACTTAGTGCGATCGGCAGCTTCATCCTCCCATGTTGCTGGATCCATGTCCAGTGCCCTCATATCTCTCTTGCACACATCTTTGAACCTCATCTGTGGTCGCCCAACTGTTCTCTTGCCATCTGCTAATTGTCCGTAGAAGATATCTTTTGGGATGCGACCATCTTCCATGCGGCGAACATGGCCAAGCCAGCGAAGTCTGCGTTGTCTAAGAAGCGTATACATACTTTGAAGGCCAGCACGTGACAACACCTCGACATTTGTCACTTTATCTTTCCACGAGATGCCGAGGATGCGGCGTAGACACCGCAAATGGAAGGTATTGAGCCTTCTTTCTTGCTTAGCATAGGTCGTCCAGGTCTCGCTGCCATATAGGAGTGTGCTGGTGACGCAGGCATTATATACCGCAGCTTTGGTCTTCATTGTGAGTTTAGAGTTTCCCCAAACATGCGATGTGAGGCGGGCAAAGGTAGCTGCAGCTTTGCCAATGCGGCTGTCGATTTCTGTATCCAGTGAGAGTTTGTCATTGATGGTAGACCCTAGGTATGTGAAGTGGTGCACCACTGCCAATTCGTAGTTATCGATAGTGATAACTGGTGCAGCACCCACATCCTGACTCAGCACATTCGTTTTCTTTAGACTTATTGTGAGGCCAAAGTCCTTGCATGCTTTAGTGAAGCGATTCATCAAGCTATGAAGCTCCTGTTGGCTTTGAGTGACGACTGCAGCATCATCAGCGAACAACAAGTCTCTTATAGTGACCCTTCTGATTTTTGTTTTTGCCTTCAGCCTTAAAAGATTAAACAGACGGCCATCTGACCTAGTGTGAAGGCATATTCCTTCAGTTGCATCTCTGAATGCATGTTTCAAGAGTAAGGCAAAGAAGATTCCGAAGAGGGTCGGAGCCAGAACACAGCCTTGTTTAACGCCACTTCGTATATCAAACGGCTGTGACGTGCTTCCAGCATATTGGACTGTTCCCTTCATGCCGTCATGGAATGACTTTATCATTTCCAGCATTTTAGAAGGGCAGCCTATTTTCAGGAGGATTTTAAAGAGTCCATCCCTACTAACCAGGTCGAATGCTTTTGTGAGGTCTATAAAGGCGATATATAATGGTCTTTTCTGCTCTCTTGATTTTTCCTGAAGCTGGCGGAGAGAGAAGATCATGTCTGTTGTTGATCTGCCAGCTCGGAATCCACACTGTGACTCTGGATATATGCGCTCAGCTAACTTGTGTAGTCGCATTAAGATGACTTTGGCAAAAACCTTACCAACAATACTAAGAAGAGAGATGCCTCTGTAGTTATTGCAATCACTTCTGTCTCCTTTATTTTTATACAGTGTTACAATCTTGGCATCTCGCATGTCTTGAGGAATAGTTGTCTCTTCCCAGCACTGGCACAGCATCCTATGCAGGGGATGTAATAGCGTGCTCTTACAGCATTTGATTAAATCAGGAGGAATCCCATCACTGCCTGGTGCTTTGCCAGAGGCGAAGCTATCAATGGCCTTGCTGAGTTCCTCTAATGTTGGTTCGGCATCCAGCTCCTCCATAGTTGGCAGACTGTTGACACCATGAAGGGCTGCAGGCGTAACGGTATTGTCTCTAGCGTAAAGCTCAGAGTAGTGCTCGACCCACCTCTCCATCTGCTTACCCTTATCGGTTAGCTTCTCTCCGCTGATGGTTTTTAGCGGTGCCGTCTTACTTTTATGGGGGCCAAGTGCTTTCTTTATACCGTCATACATTTGTCTAATGTTGCCTGTTTGCGCTGCGATCTGGATGCTGTGGTGAAGTGGGATGTTATAAATATTTATAGGGGACTTAGTGTACTGACTGAGATCAGCTGTGAAGGTATCTATATCTAATAAGAGTAGTGTATTATAGATAACCTTACTTGCTGCCACATATATATATATATCTCAGTCAGAATTATTCTGGAATAGTGTGATGACTACGTTGTATGTCTAGGGTATGTGTATGATGAAGTGTAAGTCATAACAACAACAGACAGATAAACAATTTAATTTATTCCACCACACTTGACAACACTGTGACACTCACATACATATAACACTCTAAAGGATATCTTAAAGGAGTCACTGATAACTTTTCAAATAACAATATGTATTCATTGCTGTTATGAATGAATATGTGTCCTGATTCAAATACAAAGGGAACCAGGAATCACAATCAATTTTAATTACAAGTTATATGTACAGAATTTCTCAATATGAATATTGTAGTGACATATATTATTAAAAGTATCCTATGTGTGTCAGTTGTGTAGTAGTAATATGAGGTAATACTGGTTTTGTTTTGTTCAAGCTCTGTTGGTATTTGTCATCATGACTTCAATAGTTTGTCTATATGGGAGCTAGTATTGGAGATGTTCTCAGTTCCTGTTATTAAAACAATTTACTTCCCCTCTTAAGTTTATGTTACAATGTTATTTTAAGATGGGGTACATAATTTTGAGCTCAGCTGGCCACATCAGCTTATCTTGCGTGATGGCGGCAGGAAAAGACTCCTCTGCTCGATTTCTCCCCTGTGCTCTGGAGACACCTCACTGATAGCTAAATGGACCAAGGAGTATGCTGTCCGACTCTGGATTCAGCAAAGCTCTGACCAGGTGCTGCTCAATACCATCAAGACCACGGTCCCTGAAAACAAGAAGGATGTACCTTCTACTTCATAACTAATTTATACTCTCTTTTTACACTGAGCACAATACATCACAAACATTGAGTTCAGAGCGTTAGGCCAACTGTCAGCTTCATCTGAAATACTTTATACCAGTATTAACCTCCTTAATGGTTACTACGCCTCTGCACTTCCAGCATTATTTCTGTCTAATCAATAATCTAGGTGTCAGTGTACTGTTTGGCCATTCCATGCAGTTTTACTTTCCTCCGACACCTTCTGTTCAGGCTGGAGCATTATAGGCTTTACATCATGTTTGCTACTGAACTACACATATATACAGGCATAAATTAACAATTCACATTCAATTTTCATTAAAAGATACTGAATGTTTCAAGCTTACCACAATTCATGGAAACAAACACAGATACGTTGATTAGCAATGAATTCTGGCACAAATACTGGCACAAATTCCCATCTGCTTATGTTCCAGGCTTTTATTTTAGCAAAAATGTGAGCTGGCTTCAACGCACTGTTGCTTTATCAAGCTTATTTGAACTAGTGGTCTCGAACTAACGCTCCCAAGTGAGTATATCAGCGAGTCTGGCCAATGGAGCCACGTTTCGACAAGGGTTTGAAAAAATTTTAACTTCCTACGTCTCCCCTAACAACCAAAGATAGTATTTATAGTCCGACCAATCGTGTTTAGTCTTATATTTGTTGCGCTCCAATCAATTTGGAGTTTACATGGTAGGCTATTTCTGTACGTAAGGTTTTTTTCAAACACGTTATAAAAAAATTTTATGAGCAGAAATGATTTCATGCTGTCAGGCTTCCCCACTATTTTATTTTGGTTATAACTTGTTAATTCCTAGACTATTTGCGTAACGTTTTACATATTCTTTGTCAGCAAACCCTAAGGAACCCAAATAAACAAATTTAAAAGAGCTAAGTGGCTGCGTTCAAAATATGCAATTTCTTCGACCTCCTGTTTCGAAGATGTGCTGTCTGGGTACTGTAATGTTTTCAAACGTAAACCCATCTAATGTTATCTTTTCTAATAAGCGTTTTTCGTGATTTTAAAACCTAACTCTGGGAAGGGTAGTGAATTTATCACTGTCCGTCTGAAAAAAAAGTTAGTGCATGTGGCCTTACACGCGTGATAGTAGTAATTGTGTATCGCGCGACGCGTGTTGCATGCGTTCCTGATTTTCAGCCCTCCCTCTCTCTTTCTATTTGAGTCCATCTGTTCGTTCGTTTTGGTAACGCAGTATAATTAATGTTAGGATTAATTTAGGTCATTACGCAGTCTGCCTCTCAATGTTTTTCCAAGAAATACAGCACACGTTTCATTGAAGAAAGCGGGTAATAATATAGTAGACTTTTACTATCAACGTGAAAGCGTTACAATTTGCAGACGAAGCATAAAACAAAGGGGATTTCGAGTACATTCCTTGTGACAGCACTGTTATTTTACCATTGCTCTTTTCTTTATTAGAATTTATTTGTTACGCTTTACATTTACCTTTTAATTTATATATGTGGATTAGAATATTCCACGACAGATGCTCTCACTGAGCTGGAGCCAGTAGTCATTTGCACAGCGTCGAGCAGTTTGTTGAACTTTGCTTCTCGTAGCCTTCAGGATCTGTAGGGTTCTGGCACTCGGTGAACGTTTGTATTCATTCATAGCACTGCGCTTAGCTTCAATGACAGGTGCCATCACATCTGATGAAGCATCAAACCAGTCATTTGACTTGGCTGTTTTCTTACCAAAGGTGGCAAGTGCAGTACTTTGAATGGTGTTCCGTAGATGCTCCCAGTTCTCTGTAATAGTATCACCATGCTGAGGGCTACTGAGCACTTTCTCGAAGGTCGCAGTGAATTGAGCGATCATGAAAGGGTCTGACATCTTGCTGGTATCAATGCGTGGTTTCCCTTCATGTCTGACACGATAGAGTTT
The DNA here is from genome assembly GCA_024509875.1 of Oreohelix idahoensis. Lineage (NCBI taxonomy): Eukaryota > Metazoa > Mollusca > Gastropoda > Stylommatophora > Oreohelicidae > Oreohelix > Oreohelix idahoensis. The sequence goes on from JAMPIV010018652.1 coordinate 27,725, forward strand.
TCTTGGTTGTGCTCTGATTTTGCAGCAAACCAAGGAGTGATCTGTATCACAGTCTGCACTATGGTACGAGCGCGTGGAGAGCACAGACCTGAGGAGTGGCCTTCTGACGAGAATCAGGTCAAGTTGGTGCCAGTGCTTGGATCGTGGGTGTCTCCATGACACCTTATGCTGGGGTTTTGTCTGAAAGTAGGTGTTGGTCACGCAGGTCATGGTGGACGCACAACTCTAAGAGCCGTTGTCCATTTTCATTCATCTTGCCAATACCAAACCTGCCCAGACATGAAGGCCATGAAACATTATCGGCACCCACTCTAGCGTTAAAGTCACCAAGGAGAACAAGCTGTTCTTGCCTAGGTATGCTTTTGATAATTGCTGTTAGATTCTCGTAGAACTCATCTTTAGCTTCTGAGGCAGAGTACAGAGTAGGAGCATACACACTGACAAGGGTGATGGGACTTGTGCTAGTTTGCAGGCGGAGCGTTAACAGGCGTTCTGATCCATTCTCGCCTGGTTCAACCATTTTAGTTAGCGATTTTTTGACCGCAAAACCTACTCCGTGTTCTCTAGCTTTATTAAGATCTTTCCCTTGCCAATAAAATGTGTAGTCCTTCTCGCTCACCGTTCCAGAGCCCGCCAGGCGCGTTTCCTGAAGTGCAGCTATATCCACCTGAAGTCGTTTAAGCTCATCATTAATTATGGCTGTCTTCCTTACATCGTTTACATCCTGTAGGTTTTCGGATAGTCCAGTCAACATAGTCCGGACGTTCCAGCATCCCAATCTGAGAGTTTGCTTATTTCTATTTTTTCGATAATTGCTTGGTGCAAAATTTTCTGTCCACAGTTCGGGTTTGAACCTAATCCCCATGCACCCAATGGGGAAAGCAGACAGTGGCGGGACAACACCTTATTCACTGGGGGCTGCCCAGCTTGAAGCGGGCGTTAGCTATCCAGTGAGATCCTAGAACCTCTCCCACTGTCGGAAGTAGCCCCTGGCGCCATGCCCTACGCCAATTGGGCAAAAAGCTTATAACCGGTAACTGCTACTTCCCGTGTTTTGCCGACACCTATAGGGTGAAGCTGGAGTGTCTTCTCCAGGGCGCGAGCTTGGGCACAGTTATATGGAGATCAAGCTGTTGCCCATGCAGCATGTTCCCCCTCTCCACACAGCTGGTAGATCCAAAGGAACGGCAGTAGCCGATACAGTTTGGTACCAGCCATGTCGCAGGAGTTGCCAGAATAATGTCGAATCGACATTAAACTGCCTTAGGGACTCTGACTCCGGATTTATCCTCAGGGTTTACTCCCAAAGCCAATTCCATAAATGGATATTCCCGCAAGGCAGCGGTGGTTTGAATTCAGAGTTCCTTCTCTTAGATAAGCTACCAACCAAGTGTGGTGAAGTGGGATGTTATAAATACTTATAGGGAACTTAGTGTACTGACTGAGATCAGCTGTGAAGGTATCTATATCTATTAAGAGTATTGTATTATAGATAACCTTACTTGCTACCACATATCTATATATCTCAGTCAGAATTATTCTGGAATAGTGTGATGCTACGTTATGTGTCTAGGGTATGAGTATGGTGAAGTGTAAGTCACAACAACAGACAGATAAACAATTTAATTTAATCCACTACTCTTGACAACACTGTGACACTCACATACATATAACACTCTACAAAGATATCTTAAAAGAGTCACTGATAAACTTTCGAATAACAATATGTATTCATTACTGGCATGAATGAATATGTGTCCTGATTCAACTACAAGGGAACCAGGAAGCACAATCAATTTAAATTACAAGTTATGTACAGAATGTATTTAATATGAATATTGTAGTGACATATATTATTACAAATGTTCTATGTGTGTCAGTTGTGTAGTAGTAAAATGAGGTAATACTGGTTTTGTTTTGTTCAAGCTCTGTTGGTATTTGTCATCATGACTTCAATAGTTTGTCTTTAGGGACCAGTATTGGAGATGTTCACAGTTCCTGATTTTAAGACAAGTAAATTCCCCTCTTAATGTTAATTTTAAAAAGTCAGTTCAAGATGAGGGGACATAATGTTGAGCTCCGCTGGCCAATTCGCTTATCTGGCGTGATGGCGGCAGGAAAGGACTCCTCTGCTCGAATTCTCCTCTGGGCTCAGGAGACACCTCACTGATAGCTAAAAAGACCAAGGAGTATGCTGTCCGACTCTGGATTCAGCAAAGCTCTGACTAGGTGCTGCTCAGTACCATCAAGACCACTGTCCCTGAAATCAAGAAGGATGTACCTTCTACTTCATAACTAATTTATATTTTCTTTTTACACTGATCACAATACATCACAAACATTGCGTTCAGAGCGTTAGGCCAACAGTCAGCTTCATCTGAAATACTTTATACCAGCATTACCATCCTTAATGGTCACTACGCCTCTGCACTTCCAGCATTATTTCTGTCTAATCAATCATCCAGGTGTCAGTGTACTATTTGGCCATTCCATGCCGTTTTACTTCTCTCCGACACCCTCTGTTCAGGCTGGAGCATTACAGGCTTTACCTCACGTTGGCCACTGAACTACACATATATATACAGGCATAAATCAACAATTCACATTCAATTTTCATTAAAAGATATTAAATGGTTCAAGCTTACCACAATTCATACGAATAACACAGATACGTTGATTAGCAATGAATTCTGGCACAGGCACAAACTTCCATCTGCCTATGTTCCAGGCTTTTTACGAAATGAGCAAAATATATGCTGGCTTCAACGCACTGATGCTTTATCATATGCTCAACGCACTGATTTCAAGCTATTTTTAAACAAGTGGTTTCGAACTAACGCTCCCAAGTGTGTATATCAGCGAGTCTGACCAATGAGCCCCGTTTCGACAAGTGTTTGAAAAAATGTGTTACCTTTCCTGTCTCCCCTAACAACCAAGATAGTATTTATAGCCCGACCAATCGTGGTTAGGCTTTCATTTGTTGCGCTCCAATCAATTTGGAGTTTACATGGTAGGCTATTTCTGTAACGTAAATTTTTTTCAAACACGTTTAAAAAAAAATCTTATGAGCAGAAATGATTTTATGCTGTCAGGCACCCCCAATATTTTATTTTGGGTATAATTTATTAATTCCTGGACTATTTGCGTAACGTTTTACATATTATTTGTCAGCAAGCCCTAAGGAACCCAAAAATACAAATTTAAAGGAGCTACGTGGCTGCGTTCAAAATATGCAATTTCTTTTACCTCCTGTTTCGAAGATGTTCTGTCTGGGTACTGTTATGTTCTCAACCGTAAACCCATCTAATGTTATCTTTTCTAATAAGAGTCTGTTATGATTTATAAACCTAACTCTGGGAAAGGGTAGTGTATTTTATCACTGTCCGTCTGAAAAAAAATTAGTGCACGTAGACTTACACGCGTGATGGCAGCATTTGCGTATCGCGCGAAGCGTGTTTAGTGTTCGGCTTTCTGCCTCTCCCTTCTCGCTATCCTTTTGTCCATCTGTTCGTTCGTTTTGGTAACGTAATATAATTAATGTTAGGATTAATTTAGGTCATTACGCAGGGCCTCTCAATGCTTTTCCAAGAAATACAGCACACGTTTCATTGAAGAAAGCGGGTAATAATACAGTAAGCTTTTATATCAACGTGAAAGCGTTACAATTTGCAGACGAAGCAGAAAACAAGGGGGATTTCGAGTACATTCCTTGTGACAGCACTGTCATTTTACCATTGCTCTTCTCTTTATTAATTTTATTTGTTAGGCTTCATATTTACCTAATAATTTATATATAGGGGGATTTCGAGTACATTCCTTGTGACAGCACTGTCATTTTACCATTGCTCTTCTCTTTATTAATTTTATTTGTTAGGCTTCATATTTACCTAATAATTTATATATGTGGATTAGAATATTTCATGACACCAAGGATCACGAGCCCTATCTGCCCGAAGCTGCTGGTTTTAAGGCGCCAGTCGCTCGCCTTTGCCCTTTCTCCCGTCAGTGGAAACAGTTCCGCCGGGCTCAAATTGAGCCACATGTGAAGGCCGGGAGCTGGGCTTGGTTGTCAGAGGCTGTTTGAGGCGCGTGCCATAGAAGTATTTTATCTGCAGTGAGAGCTTATCCTCACTACAACTCCCGGCAATAACAACCTTTGGAACCATGTTAGTAATATAAGAGATAAATACAAACAATACAATTTATTAACCAAGGTTTTACAAAACAGCAGTACGATACAAAAGTGACATTTCACAAATAAAAGTGATTTTATGAAATAAGTATACTAACCGGAAATGTAGAAAGGTCACGGATAACTAAGGCAAGATAAACTATGAACACTAGGAATAATGACGTCACAGGACTCATCTGACCGTTATTACAATACATCTAAATGAACATAAAGATAGCAAGGTCAGGATTAACGAGATAGATTACAAACAATAATACAAAACTCAATAAAATGAAACTGAATACACTAGAATACACCAGTTATTCACAGAACTGGACACCTAACATGCAAGGTCAAATAATGGCAAATACGAACGAACAAGCCATCGGCAGAATCATCGATGGGGTTCTTCGCCAAATGCGATTATTTAACGCCCTTACAGACCAATTAAAACCAATTCGGACATCCAGGGAGCCATGAAATTGGTTTTAATTCTCCACGCCAACCACCCACTAATTAGTAACAAAAACAAACGGTGGAAAACAAATATAACATGTATACATGAAAATGAATAGACATGCCTGTGTAAAAGGCGAAATGGACTCAGCACTGTGTTTTCTAACTGACAAAAGTCACAACTAGACTTATCTTTTAGTGCTCCGTTAATACTCCGGTCGATGCTATTTCCACCAACGGATTAGACCAATGTCTCGAACTGCTTGCTCCTCATTGATAAATAAAGTTTTTCCATCCTTTTGTCTTCTTAGATAATGTATTTTTTCATCAGAATGGACTACGCTGACGGTTGTCATCTTGGTCTTAGGCATTTACGCACAATTTGGTGACGTAAGGTTGACCTCTAGAGGCAACCATGTGTAATAGGTCATACTTCAGCGCATCACGTGATAGTCTTTTGAAAGTAAACAGTTCTTAGTATTTTATGGAGAAAAAATTTTTCCGATCCCCAAACAATGGGCACCATCTGTTGAGGGTGGCTTTTTTGTTGTTAAAATGGGTCATTACTTGTTGAACAGTGTTCCATGTAATATGAATAAAGCAATTATAAATTTCTGGCCATTGCATTGCTTTTGATATGTTCATCTTTTCATTCAGTTATTTGCATCGTGTCTTCGATGGTAATTAAGCGAATGCGGGGTGGAAGATTTCGAACAATACTTGAACTTTGCAATTCGATTGACTTGATAAGTCATTTCATTGAGTCCACACATTTTAATGTACAGTTTTACACGTCAAGACAATCCACACATGTTGATCATAAAAAGTACATATTACACTAGATTGAATAGATATATATATATATATCAGTCCTTGTCCAATAAACCGAATTACTGTAGGCAGAACGTCATAGCTATATGCACGCGCGGTTGGGGATTCCAACAGCCGACAGTGAGATTATGCATCTGACAATATAAAATATTATGGACTGTTAATTCATCCTTCCCTGAATTCAATTACGTAATAACCTTAATCATTTTATCTCTTCACAATAACCATGGACTGACCCATGTCCCTACTTGAATAAAATATATTTGTGCGGCAATACTATGCCTAACACTGGAAGGAGAAAGGACACGTCTTTACAGCTTGACGGTCAACACAAAAAGGGTCCCGTATCTTAGTCACGGTGCGTGACCTATCAACGCTAACACGTCATAAATCGATCGTGTACATAGCGCTCAATAGTCCGTGAATTCTTAACATCAAATTATATTAAACGCTGTGACCCTAGAAATAGCACACTGCCAACCATAGCAGACGACTTCAATAAAATACCGTAACACAACCCCAAATTTTACACTTAACAGTACTTTACAACTAACAATCACAGGTCATGATTATTTCAATAGCAGCAGTATACACTCAGCTTTTTATATCCCGGCTTGGCCCCCAAATTGTAGGGAAATATGTTGGTTAGTCTGGTCTAACGTCTCCCTCTCCGAGTTCTTTTAAAATCATCAAATAGATGGATCTTTGCTTCCAGCTTGTCTAGGGTATAATTTTATATTAGGCCTATAAGTCCAACTTTTTAACAGCCTTAGAAACGTGTAAGTGGTCTTCAACAGTCAGAAAACTTCATAAGGCAAGTTTGACGTTGAAGAACAATATTTAATTTTATTACAGGACAAAGCTCCTTATATATTTGCATCCATATAATAATCAATGGCATTCACTAGCCAGTCCATGAAACATGTCTATCGTCACGTAGACTAAGGACAAGATGTCTGATGCATATTGCTGAAATCTTTAATATAATAGTTCCACACTCACTTCTTTCATCTCAGCATTCGCTTGTCCAATTACATATTATCAAGCATAGACTCCATACTGTAGGACGACCTAGCTGATATACAATTCACAAAGACCCTATCACAAGACTACACTTTCTGGAGCTCGTCAAAAACACGTCTTTCACACAAAGTGAATACACATCGAAAGAGACCGACTCCTAGCTCAAATCTGCAACGTAAAGCCGGCACAGAATCGTCTGCCCAATATTAGGAGACTATGTGACGTACTTCCGGAGTAGTCCGGGCAACGCATATCAACAAGGAAGTATGTATACAAACCATGTTGAGTGCGATAAAGACTGTTATGATTTTACTCACAACAGTTGTGCACCAAACACAAGTTCAATAGGTGAAAAACCGGTATGTTCATTTGGCACCTTGCGATAGGCAAAAAGCGCAGCGGGTAAAACCCTGTCCCAATCTTGAGGATAATCGTCAGTTATCTGAACAAGTAACTGCTTAAGTGTCCTATTTTGACGCTCAACTAGACCATTTGACATGGCGTGGAATATACTACGAGGGGCGTTCAGAAAGTAATGCACAACATCATTTTTCTCAGCTAATAATGAAGATAGAAGCATGAAATTTTGCACACTTCAAATATGGCATGTGCCAAGTGTGTGCACCAAATTGCACCGCAACCGGCCAAATAATACGGCTGCCCTAAACCGTTGAAATGGAGCGTGTTAGCAACTTGCGTTATAAAAAGCGAATTGTGATAGAATTTATCGTTGCAGAGAAGGAAACTGTTGTGAATATTCACAAGCGTCTATGTGATGTGTATGGAAGTTTTGCTGCTTGATCGGCCGCGCTGTGGACGTCCTGCCACAGCCACCAACGCAGAAATGTTGAAATGCGCTGAGGGCATTATTCTTACTGATAGGCGAATCACTACTCAACAATTGGCATTACAGCTGTCAGTCAGCATTGATAGTGCAAATGCAGTTATAAAAACTCTCGGCTTTTCTAAGGTTTGCGCAAGATGGGTTCCTCGAAGTCTCACAAATGACCACCGATTGCAAAGGAAATCAATTTCTTCTGAATTGTTGGAGTGTTTCAATGCTGATGGAGAGAACATTTTGGCTAAGATCGTTACAGGTGACGAAACCTGGGCACATCATTTTGAACCTGAGACAAAAAGACAGTCAATGGAGTGGCATCATCCGCAATCACCAAGAAGAAAGAAATTCAAGACAATTCCTTCAGCTGGAAAGGTAATGATCACTGCCTTTTGGGACATTGAAGGTGTGATTCTTGTGGACGTTATGCCAAGAGGAGAGACAATCAATTCGCAAGCTTACATTAAGACATTGAAAAAACTCAATCAACGTTTTCGCAGAGTTCGGCCGCACAAGAATCCAGCAGACCTGCTTCTCCTTCACGACAATGCGCGCCCTCACACAAGTCTGGCAACACGGGAAGCAATCACCAAATTGGGTTGGACTGTACTACCCCATCCACCCTATAGTCCCGATTTGGCACCCTCTGATTTTCATCTATTTGGTCCACTTAAAGATGCACTCCGTGGGACAAGGTTTGAAGATGATGAAGGAGTGATTCATGCAGCGAAGAAATGGCTACATGATCAAGACAAAATCTGGTACGGGCTAGGAATACATGCACTTGTTTCACGCTGGCATAAAGCCGTACAAGTTGATGGGGATTATGTTGAATAATACCGATGTTTACATGACATATTCATGTATACTGTGTATAAATTTCATGCTTTTTGAATAAACAGCTCCCGAGAAAAACGATGTGGTGCATTACTTTCTGAACGCCCCTCGTACTAAGAGACCTGTCAACGTGTAGCATGGCCATTACTTGCGACATAGATTAGGACACAAATTGTGTACCATGATCAGACAATATTTTTTTAGGAAAACCTAAACGAGAAAAAAATTAGCCATAGAGCATCTGCAACATCAGCAAATGAAATGCTTATGAGAGGTATAGCCTCTGGCCACCGAGTACACATGTCAATACATGTAAGAATGAATTGATGTCCTCTAGTAGACCTGACCTTGAAAGGACCGATAATATCGATAGCCATTTTTTTCAAAAGGGCGAATAGGAATGTCAGCAGCTTGAATAGAAGCTGCACGGCGCGGACCACGTACTTTAACCTCTTGGCATGTCGTACAAGAGCGACAATATATAGTTACATCCCTATGAAAGCCTGGCCAAAAAAGAAAGCACCCTAGATTTAGTGCGTGAGAAACCCATATGACCAGCACACTGAGAGTCGTGAGCATGTCATAAGATACGCACTCTCATGTCTGCAGATACCAAAATTTGAGATCGTACAGATTAAGTAGAATCACGAAACATTCTAACAAGTACTCCATTCTTAAGTAAGAACCAATGTTTGAGGTTCGTCTCATGACTTGTGTTATTATTTTGAGCCAACAAAAAAAATTTCCTTAATGATGCATCCTTTTGTTGGACCTCAATAAAAGACTCTCGTGACATAATAGAGTTAGTATCATCATTACGTAAATCGTGAGTGGTGGCAGGTGGAAACTGTAAAATCTCCTGAGCCTGTGCTCTAGTCGTAAATGCATAAGCAGTATGTATGTGTTGCTGTTCCCAGATAGCAACCTGTTGTTGAGTACACTCTTTAACCCCTTGAATACGACCGACAATCAAATCGGCTATTTATGACGGTAGCATGCATGCATTTATATTACCTGTAAAAAATGGCGTAGCAATGTGTATGATGGCAGTTGGAAATGTCTCAACTGTACCACTGAATGTAATGCATTTTACCCTTTTTCCTGTCGCGCAAGATTGGTGAACTAGGGATTGCCTAATCCCAACAGTTGAGCTGCCTGAATCGAAAAGTACAGAGACAGGAGCATTATTCACCAATCCTCTGTGTAAGGTAAGAGAGCCAGTTCCGTCGCGGGCAGACATGGCCGGAAGAGTCGGGAGACGATGACCGCAACTCAAAGTCGTAATAGCATCAGGCTGAAATAAAGTTGTGCACTCAGGGCACTGAGATGCCTGCTCAAAATCGAGAGAACATGAGGATGCATTATGAACATCAACAACAGCACTCTGATCTAAATTTGTTTGAAGATCACGATGAGCTGAATTATCATGGCGATGTGATCTATTGTTTGAAGATCTGTCTCTACATCTAGATCGATTTTGTCTATTATCCCTAAAATGATTATTGTTATGTCCGCTATTGGGATCATTATTCCGATTTTAACCCCAATGTGAAGTAACGTGGTAATTATTTTCCCTTTGACCAAAATATCTGTTTGAAGAATTTTGTTGGTTATGAGGAAAACTAGATCGTGATTGCCAATCACTATTGTAATTATTTCTTCTAAAATTTCCTGAATTATTTCTATGAAAATCTGATGGCATATTAGATTGTCTCCAGTTTTGTTGTGATGGAGAACTACCACGGAATGGTTTCCCTTTGTAAGAATTGAAATTCTTATAGTCTCCCTTTCTAAAGTTACGATCTAGACTGTAAGATCGATTGCGAAAATGATTTCCGTGGGACATAAGCGAATGCCACAGGTAATCCTTCTCTTATATGAGAATGGCTGACAGACATATTTGGATGTGCAGTGACAAATTGTCGACATGTTTGCTCCATATCCTTTAAATTTGTGGGTTTCCGTTCATGTAGAAAAGAAAGGAATGACGCATTGACTGAAGTCATGACCTTATCGCGAAGCATTAAATCGACCAAGGCTTCATACGTATGTTCAGTCTTAGAGAGTTCAATCCACCTATGAAATGTGAGGCGTATATTTGCTATGAACTCAGTGAAATCCTTTCCAGTTTCTGGTAATAAGGATTTGAAACGGAGACGATATTCGTCCTCATCAAGTTGAAATTTCTGAAGTAGAGCAGCTCTGACAGCATCGTAATTATTTTTGTCAGGTTCTTGCAACATTTGAACAGTTGCCATTGCTTCAACTGAAAGAAATTCCATCAGACGTATACAGTATTCTGATTTATCAATTTTATGTGCTTCGCCTAAAGATTGGAACCAATGTAGATAAAATAGTATATCGTCGGAGGGTGGTTTAAAGTGTGGCAAGCTGATTTTGACATATCTAGGATTGTCCTTATGTGAGGAAGTCTGATTATCAGGAGCAGAATGAGAATTTATAACTGAGTGATAGCAAGGTGAGATTAACAAGCACGAACAAAACTTTTGGTAAAACCAATGCACACCAAAACTATTCTACGATAACACTCTGAAACAGAACTACACACCTAAATAAATATAGGTCACAGGAAACCAACGCAGTGGACTAAAAATTCATCAGCAAACATATGCTGGAACTTTCCACTGAGGGAAGTCTGCAAAAATGTCCCTATCGAACACTCACGTAGGCCCGGGGGTGAATCTGGGATGTTTTCCTACGCAAGTCGCCACCCAACCATCCCGCATAGAACTTGGAACAACTAATATAAGAAAGAGAATTGTGGACATATTAAGAAAGGCTCACGTAAAACATGCAACAGGGGTACAGAGTACATATGACAGAGACCATTTATCTGCAAAAAATCCAGCGAAACTAGCGATGATGAATCTCGGGTGCTGCATGCAGAGCCACAACAAACGTGTTGAAGTCCAAAGTTGACCCTGACAGAGTGCGCACGTCTGGATTACTTGAAGGTCAGACTGGATGACCGTTATGTAGACCTCACAAAGAAAATTCTGTTCTTGAAGTTGTATTGAAAAACTTGGTACGATGTAGTTCATTGCAGTACATATTGAAAACTGGACCTGGTAAGGTGATTTGCTGCACGAATTCTTGAAAAAAAAATTCTTTTCCCATTTGACTGGCACACCAACTGTTGAGTCCTACAGAACTGTTGATACCTATTATTATAGTGTTGTGGTATCTTCGAGCTTATAGTTCATAGCCGATTGATTTTCAGATAACGCGAATATATATTTGTGTGGGCCGAAAGGATGGGCCAATGTCAATGAAACAAGTTAACCAATGTGTAATGAATCATCTGGACTAGAGTCATGGTTAGACATCACGAAAATACGTTTATTTGACGACGAAGTATAGACGATCATGGTCATTGCATAGTAGGCCCATCACATCAATTGTACAAGTTATAACATCATGGCATCAAGGTACTTTGTATTAGTATACATCATCAATCATGAACTTGATCGACTCTCTAACCGCCGACATCTCAAGGACGGCGAGAGCTCTGCGGTGAGTAGTTCTAACATTCTGATTTCCATGACGGAGCTTTGAATAATACGAATGGTTTTATTGAATGAACCCTGTAAATATATTGAAGAATGATCCCGATAACAGTCGGCAAGAAGCTGGACCCACTAGCCACATGCCATGACAAATGCGTGTCGAAGTTCAGCCAGATCTTGTCACGAATAAAATAGCATCAAATACGATACGTAATCAAGCCACGTGTTGGCTAGAGCAAACCCTCCATACAAAGAGGTGTAATACTATCTCTTCATGGAGTCTTCCCACTACTTGGGGCAAGGCTCACAATAATCTCCGTCAAAAAGACGTCTGACTCAAACTCCAGACTTTATGGATCTCTTCGTACAGCGTAGTCGCTGTTTTTGGCAACAACAACCAATCGCACCGAGGTGCACTATTTTGTTCAAGTATTGTGTCTGACGGCGCGTAAATAAATAAACACATACAACTTATTTAGTTGCGCTCACATGTGCGTCTATCAAAATTAGACGGGCATGTCAGATCTCACACACTTAAATCCCACGCGCTAAAAGGACTTAACATCGTATTACAATGGCGCGCATCTCATGAAAAGAGAAGAAAGTCACAGGAAGGCTGGGAATGAAAACAGAATCAAAGTGAACAATATTTTGGTAACATAAAAACACTTTACTGCAAACCATTAGGAAAGGGAAAGTATAAGACAAACGACTTCTCTCATTGCCATTCAAAAAAAAAAAAAAAAATTTGATGATGAGAAATATCGCGTTAAACCTCTGATGAATTATACTTAAGATATATATCTTGTTTTCAAATCCAATTGTTATAAATGACTGCCTAGACATGAAAGTGACATCACAGCTGTCAAATCATTGTAAATAGGGCAAATCAAAATTACCTATTTTGCGTGCATGTTAAAAACAAAAAACCAAACAAACAATAACGAGATCAAAACAAAACCAAACAAAAATAATATTCAGGGGCAGAGGTGTGAAGGCCTGGTGTTTCCAGTTAGATATTTAATTGACTTTCACTTGCCATACCTCATATGTATTGTAAGAACATCATCAGACCTTCACCTTCTCATTGTCAGACTGTTTCTTTCACACTGGTGTTGGATGACAGTACTGTCAGCTTGCTACTCTCATAGAGCTGACATTCCTGGAGGACGGATTCTGTTTCTAATCTCTTCTGCGTTCCATTGTTGTGCATTTACTTCGTTTTTATTCTGTTTTGGAAGAGGAAGACTGCGATATAAGTGGGATGATAACAATAAGAGATAGACAACAAAGAGCCTATTAGATTGTACCATCAAACCAAAAGAGACGACATAACCAACTCCAAAATCAATTAAATCAGACCTAAGGGTCTTTTGTATTTGGATATGAGCCCTAATATAACCGACTAGGTTGAACGGGACGCGCCTCGCCAAAACGAGGCAAAACTTTATTTAAAAAAAAACACAAAATAACGACATAACCGTTGCGTCGGTCGGCGGACCCTCGATACGATGACGGCAACTGATCTGGTCTGATCTGACGGTAGTTACTTCCCTTTGTAGACACGTCTTTGTTGGCACTTCCGCTGAAATCAATTGCCAACTCAATGTTGCGATTGTTGCGAATTACAGTAATAGTCGTATAGACCGGAATCAGAGATATATGGGTATCTCTGATAGAAACATTGCATAGTTTATAAAAAAAAAGAATTGGAAAAAGGTGAAACATGAATACTAAACAATGTACAGATTAAATAAGGAGCTTAACAAGTTCCCATGTAGTTTTTATTATTCTATCCCATCAGTTCACCTATTCTAACGCAAAGAGTAGTAGCCTAAATGTAGCCTAATAAATAATACACGTACTGCCAATGACGCTCGTGAAACTTATCACAGAACTAAATTAAAAGAATATTTTGTTAAATGTTCATTTGTATATAGTTAAGGCGCTCTACATGATCCAAAATCATCCCAAACATTAAAATGTAGAGTAGGCTAATTCTTTTATATTAGAGCTTACATAAGTAGATAGCTTACATAGATAATACGTGCAGAACATAATTTGCTATTGTTGGTCTTGATTTATAGCCATATCTGCAACATACAGCATGGATGTTCCGTCCGAATACAGATCTGAAAAACGTAAGTTATATGAAGTTATTAGTCTTCATTTGCTCTTGTGTCTCCTAAAATGGGTTGTCAATTGTAGACTTCGGTAGATGGGAATAACAGTAGAACAAGGTCCGCCATTTTGTCTGATCCTATTGAAACAGATGCGTAACCGTAAAACTTGGAAACTCGATCACACCTTTTTTTTTAAATGAAGGAAAAATATCCCATTCTCCCTCCAATAGGTTACAGCTAGGACACCCTACAGGGTGTCCATAAAGTCTCCGTACAATTAAAATAAATTTATTAAAAATACAAGCGAAGAGATATCTCGGTGCAGTTTGTTGTATAATAAAAAAGATTATAAAAGTTTCTTTCATATAATGTAGTAAACTTCTACATGGGCACCATTTGTCGCACAAAGCACATCAAGATGGTATTCAATTTCCATCCATGTTCGCTCTAACATAGCTTCATCAGCAGTGGGAAAGGCGTCAGTGATTCTTACCTTAAGGTCTTTGATGCTCCGAACCGTAGTCTAATATAGTACTATATCTTTAACATATCCCCCATAAGAAGAAATCCAAGGGAGTAATATTGGGAGAACGAGGTGGCCACAGAAATGGTCCTCTTCTTCTACTCCACCTATCAGGAAATGTTTTGTCAAGGAACTGGCAAACACTCGTCCCCAGTGAGGTGGTGGCCTATCCTGCTGGAACATAATAGTTGGTTGCAGGTTTTCCAACTGTGGTACCACAAATTCCCTCAAAATGTTATGGTAAACATCTGCTTTAATTGTTTTTTCTTTGAAGAAAAATGGCCCAATGATGTGATTGTGCATGATGCCACACCACACGTTAACATTTGGAGTATCTCATTGAAGCTCCCTGGTCTTATGTGGGTGTTCCGATCCCCAAATACTAACATTGTGTCTATTCAGCTTTCCAGAGACATGGAAGGTTTCCTCATCACTAAAACAGAAACGTTTCAAGAAGTGTTCATCTTCACAAAGGTGGTTCAGCATGCTAACAACAAACTCTTTTCTTGTGGTATATCATTTGGTTCAAGAGCCTGCAGCAATTGCAATTTTTTTGCATATAGACGCAAATTCTTGTGCAAAACTTGAGCATGGTAACTAGAACTCCCTGGAAGCAGTATGAAGGGACCTGGAAAGGTTACATGCAAATGCTTCCCGTACATGGTTGATATTCTGTCAGATGTTCAGGGTCGACCAGTCTTCTGTTTATCCAACACACTCCCTGTCTGCATGAACTTTTTGTGCCACTTTCAAACAGTCGAATGTGATGGTGGATTTCATCCACACTTAGTCCTCTGAACCTGAGTATTTGACTTTGTTTCAGTAAACCAGGATACACACTGTGCCTTTCTTTGAGGGGTAGCCATTTTCAGTCACTAGTTTTTATCCCACTCATTTATCCAAAAAAAAAAAGAAAAAAAAATGTCAATTAAAAATTTGAAATTTACTCTTTATTATGCAACAAACTGCACAGAGGCATCTCTTCATTTGTATTTTTAATAAATTTTAAAAAAATTGTACAGAGACTTTATGGACACCCTGTACATGAACACCTCTCATTTCTAATTTCATAATAAATTATGCTCACGACAATTTCTGTTATGTGTAAAAACACATCAAATTCACACAGCACAGATACATTAATGTAATTCATCGTCTGATGACCCATAACCCTAGACTCCAAAGATTTTTTTCAACGAAGTGCAGACATAGACCCAGCCACACCCCCCGCTTTGCCCCAGTGCCACCCCCACCCCTCCCCCTTCCCAACAGGCAGCTTCCCCCTTCACCCATAAAATGCCATCAAAATACCGCAACGATATACTTTTGCTTTTACATACATCATCTTGTATGTAACCGCATGGCGTCACAATTATATACATTGTACGTAATTGTAGCCACTTGATCAAAATAGACCAAAATGGCATCCTCTAGTCCACTGACATTACCAATGGCCATAGACTTATCTCACAGTCATATTGTTCCTTTCACACTGGTGTTAGATGACTACTGTCAGTTTTCTTCTCTCATGGATTTGGCATTCCTGGAGGCCGTATTCCGTTGCTAATCCCTTCTGTATTCTGTTGTTCACATCTTTGTTTATTCTGTTTTTGTTTTGGGAAACAGTTAAGTTGTGTGTTTACAAGATGTTTACATTCCAGAGACTGACATGAACACACAAAAATCACATATCTGAACATGTTCAGAAACATGTAGAGGGGATGAGACCTTGTAGCATGAGACACCACAGTCACAATTTCCAGCCTGCACCACAGATAGGTGGGGGTTGACAAGTATGGCCATAGAACATTGGGAGGCTGCTTATTTTTTACTTTTCACACCCAACAGGAGAGCTAGCCAATCCCAGCACCTTCTGGTTGCAATGCCAGATGTGGTAATAGATGAAGAAATGATGAAGCCAAGATGGAAAAATAAAACATACATCTCTATTCTACAGCCACGGGTGCATGTTTATTAAAGGCACAGTAGTAGAAGGATTCTGCACAACCAGTGGAGTATGACAGGAATATCTGCTCTCACCTTCATTGTTCAGCATACTTTGGTATTGGAGGTCAGCCAATCACCAGATTGTAGTTTGCCGATAATATAGATGAGCTAGCTAGGGAAGTGCAGGAGCTTGCCAACCTTATCATCTGTCTTGAAACCACTGTTGAAAGATGGGCATGGAGATCAATGTAGGAAAAACATAAGTGATGGCTAGCAAACCTCAGGGAGTACAATCAAATATCATGGTAAATTGACATGTCAGCAGGAAACTGTCCCATTTCAAATAATTACAGACAAACATAAATGATGAAGGATCCACAACAGAAATACTAGCAAGAACAGCTCAATCAACTGCCATCTTCACCAAATTTGAATCAGTGTTTAAATAGAAAATTACCTTTCTTCAAATCAGACTTCTGTGCTGCCTTTTGATTTTCTCATTCACGTATACATGTGAAACTTTGACAGCAGATTTAGAGAGAAGAATACAGATGTTAGAAATTAGATGAAATAGAAAGATCCCTAGGAATATACATGGATCTTATAACAAAGGAACAGGTAAGATACAAAGCTTGAAACGCTGTAGAACTATATGAAAACCTTCTCACAACAATCAAAGTAAAGATGGAAGCTGATGTGGTATGGCCACATGTCAAGATCACATGGATACCTAAGTTTTTCCTTCAAGGCACAGTACCAGGCAAAAGGAAATGGTGCAGACGCAAGAAGAAATGAATTGCAAACATAAATAATGCACAAGTCTACCTGTTGTGGAATTAAGCACATTACCGACCAATAGACAACAATGATGGCTGGTAGTCGAGTGCTTATCGTCTGCTGTGCTCCAGTGACAAAATGTAACAAGAAAAGTCAAGTAAACATGTTTTTCCGTGCTTGCAGTAGTGCTAACAAAACATTTGCTGCATGCATTTACATTATAAGATACAAAATAAATTAATACAAATTTATTATAAATCCAATTAAAATATGATACCCAAAAATCTTATTAGCAATTTTGAAGTCTGCAGGCCTTGCTTTTGTTATTTGTGTTTATTTAAACTAACAATCTACAGTATAAATAATTCACAATTGATATGAATTCAGTTCTTAATGTTCACGTTTCTGTTGAAGAATTCCGCCGCTTGCATCAGGATCAGCGAACCAGAGCTGATCAAGACCGTACTCCACCTCCACGTGGTGGTCCTGGAAACAGTCTGCAGCTGTGCAGTCTGGCTGAGCGAGTACGGATCGAAATGGGAAGGCAAACCCGGTTGATGCGTGATGCCATATGATGATGGATGGTATCCGCATGTCTGGTTTTGTGTAGTGTGCAGATGTGTTCAGTCAAAACAATGTTCATACAAAAATAACAGGGCAATCCACATAGGACGTCAGTAAACTCACGACGTATAAAGTCAATGATTCTTGAAACAGCCGTTGACGTTTTTCTTCATTATTTATTGTGGACGCCACAGTGACAAAATGGTTACGCGAATATGTAGACACATCAAACAGTCATTATCACAGCAACATTCAATACAGCAATAGACGGTAGACAGCATTACAATGATGAGTCAGATGCATGTTATATTTCAAAGTGCTGTAAATGTAGTCAGGTGAAAAACTCCATCCTTTTCTATAACAGCCAGGAGATAACCAGATATATGAGATCAGTTCACTCTCCTTAGTCTGACTTCAGCAAGACAGACACGTCTGCCGAAGTATAAATAATGTCCTCAAAAATATCCTCTAGATAATAAAGGTTTTTCAAACCTAGTTCATTTAACAAAGTAGCAAGTAATGGTCCTTGGAACCTGCATCAACCGATGCAGCACAATACAGCGACATGTGAGCTAGGAAAACATCTCGTGACGACGACTTTCGAAGACAGGCTATGAACCAGAAATCGTTCACGACCAAAAATCGATAGAGTTAATGAAAAAGTCAATTTACCTTGCTTTCATGAAATACACAGAAATATCACGCCTCCCGGCATGTGCAAATACACTAGAGGTATTATCCCGAATAAACGAAATATCCATAAGAGGACTACACATCCCTGACAGAACAAAAAATAGCGGAGATCCCCTCTTCGCAGTCCAGCGCAAAATGACCACAGCTCAAACTTAACTGCATTCGATACCAACGCGAGAAGACAAATGCTTACCGAGAAAAGTGACTATAAATTTCAAGCAGTTGTTGCCCTTGCGTTATAAAATAGATATTGAAATAAAACGATGTTGCGAGAATTTATCACGCAACATATCACCACCTCCTCCCGATAAAAAAAAAAATGTGGAACATATTTTTTTTTTTTCAATATCAAAGAGCATGCGATAAGCGGCTCAAAACGCACGAATTATGCGCTGATAATTAACTAAATTGCCAAACAATAGGCTAATTATAGAGTGTCTGGTGAGGATATACCTCAACAGAAAAATAAATATGTCTCAAAAAATATTCACATCGGGGAGGTGTCACCAACACACATCACGTTAGCATGTAAACACAATATACGTATGCAAGTTACTATAATCATCATTAAACAGCATACTCTAATATTGTCTTTAAAAATGGATGTACAAATCTGATAGGAAAATTTAAATAGTACATTCTTTGACATGTAATGACATAAGTACATAGTAAAGTTAAACTACATGACGATCCAGGACATATGCTCTGGTATTCCGAGGGTAAGTACACAATCTAGAACTCGTCATGCTTGATACTAGTAAGGTAAGTCCTCAGCTCAACAATGACATTCTGAGAAAGTACAAGCAATATAATGCTAATTAATAACTAATATGCTTCATAAGGTACAATACATTATTAATAATTGTGGCTGTTTAGTAAACTAACGGCCCTTATATTAACTACTCAGTCCTCCTCTATCATCTTAAAAAACGAACAGAAGAAGATGACAACAAAGCACGATAGTGTGTACATATAAAGTAAGTACAGATGTGCTAATCTATTGTAGAAATATAGGTGTGTTATGACTCTGTAATATATGGAAATATAGGACAGAAGTATTAGTTGGAGTCATGTGGGCATCTAGACAAAATGTCAGCCATCACATTATCCGCACCACGGATAGCTCGTACCGTGAAGTGAAAAGGTTGAAGAGCTATAGCATATCGAGTGGATCTCGAACTCTTCAAATTCTTAGTCTGAATAGCTGTAAGAGCTTTCTGATCAGTCTCTAGAATGAAATGTGCGCCCAGGAGGAATCTTTGTAGTTTTAGAATTGACCAAACCATCGCTAACAACTCACGGTCTAAAACCGAGTAGTTCCTCTCTGCCGCATTTAGTTTTCTAGAAATGTACATAACAGGATGCAGAGTATTTGCATATTCTTGCATCAGTGCTGCTCCAATCCCAGTGGATGAAGCATCACTCCGAAGAACAAAAGTCCTATCAAGAGTAGGTAATCTTAAGATGGGAGGAGAAGAAAATATATTCTTGATTTGGTCTAGTGAAGATTGGCATTCTTCAGACCAACGGACCAGATTAGGCGAACCTTTCTTCAACAATGTTGATAGAGGTGCCATGATCGAAGATAAATTTGGAATAAATCTCCCATAAAATTGAATTAAACCTAAGAGACTCCTAACTTGTTTCTTCGTTTTAGGAACAGAGATGTTCAGTATTTTGGAAGTATTGTGGTCTTCTGTCTTCAAGAGACCATGACCAACACGATGACCCAGGAAAGAGATTTCACCAAAACCAACAAAAGCTTTAGAAGGTTTTGCTGTCAAATTATTCTCACGTAGAGTGGACAGTAAGTCATATAACCCTAAATAGTGATCTTCCCAGGTATCACTGAAGAGACAGATGTCATCTAAGTATGCGATGACATCCGAACGATGTGACAGAATTCGACGCATCATGCGAACGAAAGTGGCAGGGGCGTTCATGAGACCAAAAGGCATAACATTCCATTGAAATAGACCCCTAGGTGTAGAAAAAGCAGTAAGAGGTTTGGCATGCTCTGCTAAAGGCACTTGCCAATAACCTTTAGACAAGTCAAGTTTAGTGAAGAATCTAGAATTAGAAAGTCTAATCAGTAGATCTTCTAACAAAGGCATCGGTTCAGCGTCGAACTTTGTGACCTGATTCAATTTGCGATAATCAACACAAATTCGTATGTTCTTATCCTTCTTCCGGACAATAACCATGGAAGAAGAATATGGTGAAGTCGATGGTTCAATTATATTTAATTGAATCATTTCATCCAATTCCTTTTCCACTTGCGACTGAAAGTGTATAGGAATAGGATACGGCCTAACCCTAATTGGATTATTGTCGGTAAGAATTATGTCATGTTCTATGACATCTGTGTGTCCAGGAATGTCAGTGAGAACATCTTGAAATGTTTGTAACATCGACGAGACTTGTCGATGTTCGTCACCAGAAAGATTAGGAGAAACAGAAACGTTTTTCCAAGATTCCGTGGAATGTAATGGAACCACTGGAAGGGGAAGGTTGACATCAGAGAAGGTAGCTTCCTCATCCTGAATGACAGACAGGGATGAATAATGACCGTGAGGTGCAGGAGCATCATCCGTTGCCTGGAAAATAGGCAGCAAATAGTCCGGACGTTCATGAAATTCCGAAAGCATGTTTATGTGGAAAGTTTTATGCTTTCCATCAATATCGACCACATAGTCAACATCGGAAATCCGAGAGACTATTGCATATTCATATTGCATGAACATTGTTTTGACTGAACACATCCCCACACTGGCCACCAAATGATGCGTGATGCCATATGATGATGGATGGTATCCGCATGTCTGGTTTTGTGTAGTGTGCAGATGTGTTCAGTCAAAACAATGTTCATACAAAAATAACAGGGCAATCCACATAGGACGTCAGTAAACTCACGACGTATAAAGTCAATGATTCTTGAAACAGCCGTTGACGTTTTTCTTCATTATTTATTGTGGACGCCACAGTGACAAAATGGTTACGCGAATATGTAGACACATCAAACAGTCATTATCACAGCAACATTCAATACAGCAATAGACGGTAGACAGCATTACAATGATGAGTCAGATGCATGTTATATTTCAAAGTGCTGTAAATGTAGTCAGGTGAAAAAACTCCATCCTTTTCTATAACAGCCAGGAGATAACCAGATATATGAGATCAGTTCACTCTCCTTAGTCTGACTTCAGCAAGACAGACACGTCTGCCGAAGTATAAATAATGTCCTCAAAAATATCCTCTAGATAATAAAGGTTTTTCAAACCTAGTTCATTTAACAAAGTAGCAAGTAATGGTCCTTGGAACCTGCATCAACCGATGCAGCACAATACAGCGACATGTGAGCTAGGAAAACATCTCGTGACGACGACTTTCGAAGACAGGCTATGAACCAGAAATCGTTCACGACCCAAAATCGATAGAGTTAATGAAAAAGTCAATTTACCTTGCTTTCAAGAAATACAGAAATATCACGCCTCCCGGCATGTGCAAATACACTAGAGGTATTATCCCGAATAAACGAAATATCCATAAGAGGACTACACATCCCTGACAGAACAAAAAATAGCGGAGATCCCCTCTTCAACGAGGCATCTCTTTCGCCATTCCAAATCGCTCACTCCACTAGTGGTGGGCGGAAACCGATCGACCAAGAAGCAAGACAAGTCATGCGCAGTCCAGCGCAAAATGACCACAGCTCAAACTTAACTGCATTCGATACCAACGCGAGAAGACAAATGCTTACCGAGAAAAGTGACTATAAATTTCAAGCAGTTGTTGCCCTTGCGTTATAAAGTAGATATTGAAATAAAACGATGTTGCGAGAATTTATCACGCAACACCGGTCCCTAAAAAATGCCGTGCAGAAGTCGGATGTGTCGACCGAAAGGTGCAGATATCACAGCTTAGGCGTAAACAGACACAACGCAACCACCGTCCTTTTCAGGACGAACGAGAAAGAAGAAGAAGAAGAATTCCTGCTGGCCGGGCCATTTGGGGGTTTTGCCAAAGCCCCATTAGCCAACAACATTTTTGAGTGTCATGTTTCCCATAACGACCAAGTGGATTAAAACCCACACTAAACGTCTGCCTGGCTGAGTAATTCCCCCACTATTTTCTTTTTCTATCTAAAAAATAGGAACTTTGGGTTTAGATTTATGAGAGACAGTTTTATAATGAAATTGTGTTTTTTTGGGAGGGGTTGAACATAGAAGGGTAAAGTTATAAATACAATCTTATTTAATGTGACCAAAAAAAAAAGATAAAGGTAGTCCCATAGCAGAAACTGCCATAGGGGAGTGAAGTGTTAGAGACTTCACCATACCAGGTCCAGTCTTTTTTGTGAGATGGGAGGAACAGTTATCTCCCTTGTTGCCTTTGCATTCACTAACTCAAGGGCAGAGTCAGGTACCCATTTACAGTTGGATTGACTGGAAGGTGATGCTACCAGGTTTCTGTCCCGGAACCTGGTAACTTTTTCCTGCAAGAGGGGAGCTCTCTAACGGCTTGGCCAGTCAGGAACTCAAATAAAGTTGTACACTATGAAATTCATAGTTGTCTTGTATTAATTTAAAAAGAAAAATTGCTTTCTCACAGTTTGGCTTCTAGATTATTTTTTATTGGTTAAATTTGAATGGCTTGGATTTAAAATATACTTTTAACTTTGTATCTTTTTTTTTTCAGCTAGTCAGAAGCATCGTCAGAAGGGGGCCAGAAGTCAACAACAGCAAGAGTTCTACAGTGACTTTGATGTCCAGAATCAGCAACAACAGCAGTTCACGCAGAACTTTGGTCAGCAAGACATGTTTTATGGAGGACAGGGTCAGTCAGCTACTTAAAACTTCTTCTTCTTCTTCCGTCCTTAGCCACCGACCGTCAAAGCAGTCAGTGGCCATTACGCCTAGTGGCGTCTTAGGGCAACAGCAGATAGGTTTTCTTTGCCATTGTTTCCCATCACGCCTATTGGCGTCTTTAGGGCAACGGCAAATCAATCCATTTGCTGTTGTTTCCGTAATCGAAGTGACTGGCAAACGGGTGATCAGCCCGTTGGTTGCTTAAAACTAGTTCAAATATAATTTTTTAGCCTTTAGCCCATCATTCTCCTTCTCTCTCCCTCCCCCCTCCTCCTTTTCCCACATGATCCTATAGAAGTTCAGTAAGATGGGAAATGTATTATGATATACAAATTCAGAACTGTTTTTTAAAAAAAAGTGAACCAGGTACAAGATTAGGAAAACAAAGTAGAAATGGGTCGGATACACTTTATATCATTTTCAACACCAAGAAATAAGTAAATTTAGCCACTGAATTGTGTATAAAATACAAAAACTACTTCAGTCAGCTCAAGACTTCTTTGAGAATGAAAGTTATGAATTCCCTATAAAAGAGGTGGCTGGCAGGAGCAGTTAAAACTGTATGCATAAATATGCCATAATGTATCACTAGGGCTTAGACCAAAGAACCACAGAGAGAAGAGAACTGGAGACATGAAGAAGACAAGGAGAGACCTTGAGCTGATGGCATGGATAGGAAGAATTGACATAAGTTTGTTGAAGGTCAGTGCTCCTTGGGCATTTGAAGGGTGATGATGAAGAAGAAGATCACTTGGGCTTGCTCAAGAATGTAGGTGAAGCATTCCCATGACATTTAACTCTTTAAGTCCCAATCGACTTTATAAAGGCTCAGGGGTTAGACGCGCTTGGCCCAATCGACTTTAAAAAGCCTTTAGTATATGTGCCTCTGTTTGAGACTGTTTTTAATTATAACTACCCACAAACCACCCAAAACGTCATTTCCGACTGCAAGTACATTCTTTTAAATACCGCACATGTTTAAGAGTGAACGTGTTTCTGTTTTGAGATATTTATTTTAGATTTTTAAAGCGATTTTTTTAAGCGCATATCCTCCATTTTACCTTGAATAACTAATCATTTTTTTAAGCGCATATCCTCCATTTTACCTTGAATAACTAATAATTTTTCAATGAAAGCTTTTATACTTGTAGCACAAGAGAAAAGTACATCCAATTACCTTCAGTTTCATATACAACAACAAAGTTATTTATGCATATGAACATTTTAAAAAATTATTTCCAAACAGTAACAATAAAAGCGCACTGGGGTGGCCATTTTTGCTTGGGCCAAACCCACTTTTTTGCTTGGGACTGAAAGAGTTAATGTCAAAGTTGTTCTGTTTTTTTTTTTTTTAAATAAATAAAAGAAAACAGTATCACCTCTGCCCTGTACAAAGCACAATAATTCTTTGTAATATACCTCATATACACCTATGACATAAGTCAATTGCACAAGGAAATATTTTCAATTTTATTGTGTTATTTTACACAGCTTTAGCTTAATTATTATGAGTGTTAATATTAACATTTATGGAATTTTGCAGGTTATAGTCAAGCGAGCTATGGCGGGCAAATGTCTGGTTTTCCACAGTTTCCAGGTCCGCAGTTTCTGAACGACCCAGTGACAAACATGGCCATGCAGTATGGACAGACATTAGCAGGACAGGGAAAAGATCTGGTCAATCAAAATGTAAAACTCTTGATTTTTTAAAAGTGCTATATGTTACATTTATTAAATTTAAACTCTTTTTAAAAATGTAATCTGCATTGTTTGTCATTCATACATTGTGGTATTTTTTGTAATTTCATTCAAAGGATTAAATATTTGAATAAAGGAGACAATGCTGAAGCTTTGCCAAGCCCAAGTAGCTGGCATAGGATTTTTGACTGTGCAAGTACAGCCATGGGAGACGGAAAACACCTGGAGAAGAGAATTGGAGACATACGTGAAAGGAATGGGGAAGATGTGGAAAGACATTGAGCTGATGGCACAGGACAGGAAGACTTTATGTGAGTTTGTTGAAGGCCTATGCTCCTTGGGGAGCTGAAGGGGGGAAAGAAGAAACCCCACATTGGCAGTTCTGAAGTTGTTGAATAATGTGCCAGATAAACAAGGGTGCTGTTAGAAGAAGTTATGAATTGCCGGATAAATAAATAATTTATTATGTATATTTTATGTGAATACCTGTTTTCAGCATGTATACATGCTGTTAATCACAATTTCATTTGTCAACAGATACAGCATTATGTGGCCTCATCAAAGTTGAAATATTACTTTGCAGTGGACACCACATATGTTGGCAAAAAGTTAGGACTCCTGTTCTTCCCATACACACATACAGTAGGTTGCCGTTTCTTATTTTTATGTACAGGTCCATATCCTATTATCCGAACACCCGAAAACCAAAATATTCTCAAAATCAAAAGTTTCTTTGTTTGATATTGGGCTATCTTCGAACACAGTTTGGGTAAATGACTGCTTGACACTGAATAGACATCAGCAGCTGGTCTAAAATTAGGGAGCGAACATCCAAAATCTTAGTCCGGTAGCATGACACTGAATAGACCTAAGCTGTAATTGTTATTTAAAATTTCTTCTTTGATCCTTAGCCGCCGACCGTCAAAGCAGTCAGTGGCCATTACGCCTGGTGGCGTCTTGTAGGGCAACAACAAATTGATTCCACTTTGCTCGGTCGGCGGCCATCCTTCGTACAGTGCTCCAACTCTGGTTCATTCTTTGCATCTCAGCCTCCACAGTCCTCCGCCAAGTTGTTTTTGGTCGGCCTCTCTTTCGTTTTCCTTCAGGGGTCCATAGCATAGCTGTTCTTGTGATGGCATTGGGGTCTCTTCTGAGGACATGGCCATCCCAGCTCCAGCGACTGCCTGCTATGATGGTGTGCATGTCCTCTTGCTTGCTCCGAGTAAGCAGATCTTGGTTGGTGATAGTATTCGGCCAAAAGATTCGGAGAATTTTTTTTAGGCATGTTGTGTGAAAAGAGGACAATTTCGACATTTCCTTCTCTGTAACTCTCCAGCTCTCCGCGCCATAGAGAAGCACAGAAAGCACACAGCTCTGATATAATCCTAATTTTGTGCTTGTGCTGTACTGAGAGGACTTCCAGATGTTGTTTAGACTAAAAAAGGCTGTTCTTGCTTTGTTCATTCTGTTGTTGATGTCTCTGCTTGCTCCGCCATCTGGTGTTACTATGCATCCTAGGTATGTGAAGGCATCTGTCTGTTCCAGTTGCTGATTCCTTACTGATATGGGCTCAGGGTTGCTCACATTGAGCGTCATGACCTCTGTCTTCTTTAGGTTGATGTTCAAGCCCACCTGCTGGCTATACTTATTAAGTCTATCCATTTTTTCCTGGATGTGTTGATGTGAATGTGCTAGCAAAATTTAGAGAGACATAAATTAATGAACAAATTAAAAAAAAAAAAATCAATGCTTAATCTAATCCATCTTATCCGTAGGATGATTTAGGTTTTTCACAATGTTCTTGCAGTAGGTGGCCACAAATTAGAAGCAGTAACTCCTTCTCATCAACTGTCCAGCTGAGAGGGATACATGGGAGGGTATTATTCTTATTCACAGTCCCGCTGGAAGGGACATGTGTATTTCTAGTGTTCTGCCAAGTCCAATGTCCCACTACGTTTGCTATTCTATCGTTTTGATTAAAATATTTCAGCCTGCCTTGCTTGTTGTAGCAGGTACAGGGAAACATTTCTGTCAATAGAAAATTAGTAGTCGGTTGAGATTGTCGCCCAGAATTTTAGATATTACAGATCATCATCATGTGACGTATTCATTCCAGAACGTTGTCTCCATTACAGCTGCTCTGAACGCATAACGATTCTGGACAAGTTGACCTGCATCAGTTCAGACTCTCTGTGATGTCCTGGGTCCACCGTCGTCTAGGTTGACCCCTTTCCCTTTTTCCAGGGACCATGTCTTCCATCACTATTTTTTCCAGACTATTATGTCTTTTTATATGGCCGAAAAATTTTAGCTTCCTTATTGCGATGGTATTTAGGAGCCAATTTTCCTCTACGTTTAGTGAGTGCAGTACTTCTCTGTTGGTCTTTTTTTCTGTCCAGGGTATTCTCAACATCCTTCTGTAGCATTTCATTTCCAATGATGTAACCTTTTTTGCAACTGTTTTATTGAGTGTCCAAGTCTCGCAGCCGTACGTTGCTACTGGGAATATACATGCTCTGATCAGTTGTAACTTTGTTTCTTTGCTTGTGCCTTGCCATAGGTTTTTAATCTGTATTAGCTTATGTGAAGCATATTACAGTTACACAAGCCATTCCATACTATTTTCAGACTCAAACTGGGCCATAACTGCCATGATTTCACTGGCCTATATTTGCTGTAGGCTGTGCCATGTGCAAATGTGCTGTTAGGTCTGAAAAATAATTTGTGTTAAAACAGGCTGTGTAGGATGTAGAAGTAGATGCACCTAGCTTGCTTAAGAACCATGCATAGCAGTCTAACTGGAGGAGATTTGATAAAACGTGCTAAATTTTGAACTTTTCCTATTTTCTAATTATTAATTTTTTTCTCACACTTTATAGTGCTTTGTGCATGTTTTTCATTACATGTTTAGAAAATCGCGCCACGCTATATTGGCTTTGCAGAATAAAATTAGACTACCAGAAGATACTCTGCCTAGTAAAAAACAACAACAAAGTACATTTATTCATCAATTTTATTTTGCGCTCTATGCTCTACAACAGTGTTTCTCAAACTTTTTTGTGTCACAGCCCTCTTGGTTTCCAGGGCATGTCCCCAGAGGCCCCCCCCCCCCTGCATTTCCCCACAGTACATAAAAAAATGTAAAGAGTGAAAAATAAGAGCAACTGTTAATACAGTAACAACTAATTGCTCTATTTATCACATTCTAATATAAAGCTACAGATATGCTCATTTTTAACTTCAGTGAGATGGATGTGCCTGGTGTAGTGATATCAGCTTCTCAACATCAGGCTGAAAGTTACTTAGAAGGAGTCTCAGATCCCCACATTCAGTAATCTGCAGTCTGTTTCTCTGCTTCGAAAGAAATTGGACAACCGCGCTGAAACCACGCTCTACTAAATACGATGTTGGAAAGGCAATACAGAACATCTTAACCTTTCCCCACACTGCAGGGTAGTGTTCAGAGATTTCTTTCTGCAACCAAAAGTCTTGATATGATTTTTTGAACATTGGCTTAAGCTCAACGTCATTTTGTAGCGATATCAGTTCCTCTTCCACACTTCCTAGTTCCTCACTGCACGTGTCCAGGAATGGATTTATTATCCAGTCTGGAATAGTAATCAAAAGAAGATCCTGAAACCTCTGAGACATGTCTTTATGCAGCATATCTAGATGTGCACAATATACTTGAAGATTATCCTCTGGTATTTTGTCTTTCTCTTCCAACTCTAAGAGGCTGGGAAATGGGATTAACTCGTGATGGCCAATATTACATTTGAATAGCGTTAATTTGGCCAGAAACATGGAGACGACAGATTTGACTTTTATAAGATTAATATCATTTCCTTGCAGTTGTAGATTTATTTCATTAAACTTTGTGAATAAATCTGACAAATATGCAGTGTCATGCCTGATATTCGTTATTTCTGTACTGAGCGAAGCATGCGAGTCTTTGAAGAATTCTACCGCAGTTTCAAAAAGAGCATAAAAGCGTCTCAGACAATTTCTTTTTGAGAGCCACCTGACTTCTGTGAGCATCAACAAACGTTCAAACTGTTCATCATTTTCAGTACAAAGCTCTCGAAATAGTCGAGAATTAAGAGCATGGGACTTAATTTTGTTAATCACTGTGATACCAGTATTTAATGATTTGTGGAGCCAATCACATAGATTTTTTGGGACAAGATGTTGTCTGTGAATTACACAGTGTATTGTAAATATACCAGGTACAGCTTCTTTTAAGAACGCGATTGTTATGATTAAAATTCATAACGATTGTCTCGGTATAATGGTTAGCTCAACAGGGCTCCTTGTTTGTTTATTTTATATGGAGTCATTTATTAATACAGGAAGTGACGTCATGCTGATATGGTTGTTTGGCAGACGTGAAACTGAAAATGCAGAAGTGAGGAGATTGTCTGCAAGCCTTCTACCATTGTGTGTCATGGCGAGTGGATGCATGTGTTTGAGCTCTGGAATTTAAGTGTCTATCTGAGGGAGTGTTGCTGAGGGAGGCTGAACACTTGTGGGTTTGCCCATAGTGTGATATGTTGATCGTGAACAAAAATAATAACAACAACATAACTCTGTTTAAACTTATAAAGTAAGAAACACAGGAATTCTGAATTGAACAAATTAAGAGTGCAAGATCAAGACTTCTAGACAGTTTATAAGTGGACCTGAGAAAACTGCAAAATAGAGCTGGATAGAGGAAGATGGAAAGGAAAAAATTGGTTTTACTTGAGCAAAGAACATGTCAAAAAAGGCATGCACACCATCATTGCAGGCAGATGCTGGAACTGGTTTGGCCATGTCCTCAGAAGAGACCCAGACACCTTCACCAGAACTGCTGTGCTGTGGACCCCAGGACAGCAAAAGAGAGGCAGACCAAATACAACCTGGCGGAGAACAGTGGAGGCTGAGATGCAAAACATGAACCAGAGTTGGGGCACGGCACGAAGGATGGCCACCGACTGAGCAAAATGGGGACAGTTTCTTGCTGCCCTACAAGATGCCACTAGATGTGATGGCCACTGACTGCTTTGTCAGTCAGGGGCTACGGATCCGAGAAGAAGAAGTAAAAAGAACATTAAAGAATCTAGTGTTAAGAAGGAAGATTGATGTTGCTCATATATGATCACTCTTGAACTAGTAAGTTTTACATTACCATTAACAAAAGTGATCCACTTTATGTTTTATAGGACTGGTCCTTACATTACAATCAGGTTGAGCCAGTGGCACCAAGATATGAAATCAATGCACCAGACTTGTACATACCTGGTGAGTATTTAGAAAAGTAGGTTATTTATTAATGATGCTATGCCAGAATGAAGCAGAGCGTGATATGCTGTCCTGTCAGGAAGGCTCATGAAAATAGCTTTACAGGAATTAGTGGAGGCCATAAAGACAGAAAGGTGTAGCGACTAAGAAATAGATAGTGATGTTTAGTAGAGTAGAATGTGAAATTCTGGACCTGGAAAGAGGTAAAGGAAACAGCATCAAATTACAACACTTTTGTGACATGGTTCCAGATTCAGCAAGTAGGGAATTCCAGATATTAAGAGTTTCCAGTGGCTGCTAGTTTAACTTGACATTGTAACAGTGCTTGAACAACTAACAGGCGACTGGAACACGAAGATTACAAATAAATCCAGATACTGATGATTTTCACAAACAGTTAACTTTAATATGAGCCCTTTATATACAGTTTATATATTGATTGTTATTGTTGAACAGAATCGACATCATGGCACTCCGGGCAAACCCATAGGTGCTCAGTCTCCCTCAGTATATGTTGAAGAGTAATACAAATCTGTTTGGCAAGGAAGAACATTCCAGCACCTCTGATTCATGCTATACAGAGCTTCTACAAGTCTTGCAGAAATTATGTGAGGACAGCAAACCATAAGTCAGAAGAGTTCAGGACCACCACTGATGTAAGACAGGGTGATATCCTGTCACCTTATCTTTTCATACTCCTCATGGACGATGTCATCAAGGCATGTAAGGAGAGAACAAGAAAGTATTCAGTGGGGTACTGGAAGATGAGACAGGTCTGTTTTTCAGAGCTGGCATTTGCTAATGATGTTGCCCTGATTGCTAAATCAGAGGCACATCTCCAATCCAACCTGCAAGTCTGGAAGGAAGAGCTGAAGAAGAGAGGGATGGTCATAAGCAGTTCTATAACAAAATCCATGGTGATATCACGAGAAGAAAG
This sequence comes from Oreohelix idahoensis, assembly GCA_024509875.1. Lineage (NCBI taxonomy): Eukaryota > Metazoa > Mollusca > Gastropoda > Stylommatophora > Oreohelicidae > Oreohelix > Oreohelix idahoensis. The sequence continues at coordinate 58,821 of JAMPIV010018652.1, forward strand.
AAGACATCAGATTAAGCTGGAAGAACAGGTCCTGGAGCAGATCGACCACTTTAAATACCTCTGAGCTATTATAGACCGAAAGGGAGGCATCAAAGAAGAGTTGGCCACTCGAAAAGCAGCAGCTGGGAGACTTTTTCAGGCAATAAATCGAGGATTCTTCAGCAAGAGAGAGGTTGGTAAGAAAACAAAGATGGCTGTATACTGCTCCACCTATGTCCCAGTCTTGACATATAGGTGCGAGTCATGGGCAATGACTACAACCCACAAAAGCCAGATCGAAACCTCAGAAATGAGGTATCTGAGGAAGGTGGTTGAAGTAACAAGAAGAGACATGGTTCGCAACCAGACAATACGTCAAGGCCTAAAATCCCACCCCCTGCAGACCCAAGTAGAACAGTCCCAACTAAGATGGTTTGGTCATGTCTGCAGAATGGGAGAAGATCGGCTACCACGACAAGCATGGGAAACAAAGAGCCAGGTATCCAGGATGACCCAGAGTCCGCTGGGAGGACAACACACCCCCATTGTGACAATGAGATACATACTCGGATTGCTGTCGATTAGATCCAGATATGCGATGGTCCAGGCAAAAGCCTATATGCGGGTAACCACTGACAAAAGACACCCCCTACATGAGAACGTAGCTGACATGAAAGGAACAAGAATAAAGAGGGGAATGTCATGGATGGTACAGGCAGAGGCTACGATTGGTCAAGTGACCAGTGTTGAAAATGTATCCAAAGGGAAAGAGTGGAGTAAGTCAGGGGAGAACTGGATAAACTACCAGCAGGTCATCATTAGCCTTGGCAGAGAGTGCAGAACTTGGGGCAATGAAGCAGAGCTGGAGATTAATCAGCTGATAAGTGATCATGTTGGGGATGATGACGCCATTGTGTACACTGATGGGTCTGTAGTGCATGGTGAGAAATCAGGATGGGGCTTCTCTGCGAGAATAAAGGGCAGGGTCGTTGCTGAAATAAGTGGAGCCAACATGACAACAACCTCCAGCATGAGAATGGAGGTAGAGGCAGTTATTGCAGCACTGAGGTGGCTGTCTGAAACTCCATCAACCAGGGCAGTTATGTTGTCAGACTCTCAAGCCATGCTTTCGAAAGTTCAGAACGGATGGCTGCGGCAGGAATGGAAAACATCAATAGAATCCTCAAGTCTTCAAGAGCTGGTGTGGATCTACTGTCCTGGTCATTCTGGGGTATGTGGCAGTGAGAGAGCTGACAGACTGGCCTCGAGAGCACCCATAGTGGGGACACTGGACATGGATAAGGCAGAGATACTAAGGGCAATTAATGATTGCCTGCTGGATAATGACACTGCAATGGATGAATCAACAACGCTGAGACTGTTGGAGTTTGGCATCAAACATGGGACTAGCAGAAATGGACGTGAGAGGGGATGCATGTGTCGTATGTACAACCAGCATGCTACAGGTACAATTAGCATTCATACTCTTCAACATTTGCTGAGGGAGACTGAGCACCTATGGGTTTGCCTGGAGTGCAGTGAGGTATATTCTGATTAACAATAACAATAGCAATTAGAGCCAGTTTCCTCGCCCCATTTAAACACCTCATGTAGTGTCCTGTGTATGATGTTGACCGTGTCCTGTCGGTCAGAGCCAGTTTTGTAAATGAGTATGTCTTTAGCAAAAGTCAGTGTTCATCCCAGTCCAGTTGGCTGAATGGTGGCTACTTTTGCTGTGTAGATATTAAACAGCACCGGTGATAGTGGAGAACCCTGGGGTAGTCCTGGGCAAATGATTCTGATGTCCATGTTCCCAAGCGACATGCAACTGATCTCTCAGTTAAAGCATTTAAGTTTTATTACATTGAAATAATGCCATAATGCGAGAAAACACTAGAGAGGTCACAGCAATTAGGTCTGAAAATACACAGGGGAAAGACAAAAATAATGAGAATAAATGCAGGTAATGATAACAGGGTTGAACTTGAAGAAGCACCAATAAAAGATGTAGAATCGCACACATATCTTGGCAGCAATATAGACAAAGTTGGAGGGACAGACATTGATATCAAAATAAGATGAGGAGCTTTCATTGCATTGGGAAATATATGGAGATCAAGAGAAATCGGATCCAACACGAAAATAAGAATCTTCAACTCAAATGTGAAGTCAGTCCTATTGTATGGCTCTGAGACATGGAGAACAACAAAGACAACAACCAAAAAGCTACAGACTTTCATAAATGGGTGCTTGCGTAGAATAGAAGGATTAAAATGGTATGACAAGGTTACCAACGTGGAACTGATGACAAGAACTAGACAAGTGCCAGTGGAACAAGAGATGAGAAGAAGGCGATGGATAGGACACACACTGAGGAAACCTGTTGATAGCATTACAAGGCAGTCCTTGTTCTGGAACCCCCAGGGCAAGAGAGGCAGAGGTAGACCAAGAAGCACATGGAGAAGAGAGCTGGAAACAGGTGAAAATGATAAGGAGAACGTGGAAAGAACTTGAGATGATGGCAAGTGACAGGAGGACTTGGCATGTGTTTGTTGAAGGCCTATGCTCCTTTGGTAGTGGAGGGTTATGAATGAATGAACATTGAAATAATGCATATCATGTTTCCTTTAACAGGATATTTCAGTTTTTGAAAGTTAATAAGCTGTAGTTGTTGTTTATTATAATGTGGCATTCAATAAGGTAATTAGCGTGAGAGGGGGGAGTAAGGTTTGCTACAGGTCTCATAAAAAAAATGAGAAATGCCTGCAACCAAGCCAACTGTACCTTCACGCATGGTCCAGTTCTTGGACCCGGTGCTCCCTGTTTCTACCAACATGGATATGGCGAATGGCGAGTTCTGGCGCCAACAAACCAGACCCCCAGAGTCTACTTGGGTAAAACACTAGGCTATGGGGGAGGTAACCCTACAGAAACCTCTGGCAGAGCAAGTCCTCCATCAGATGCGGCCGATGCTGGGCCCACTGGCGCGTGGACATGTCCCGATCCCCATCGAGACTTGCCCGGGGAGCCCACCCCGGCTCAAAAAGCAGAGAAGGCCACTCTCCAAACCTCCGATGTCTTGCGGGCAGTGTTAGGATGTGCAAGAACATGGACAGGAAGACTCCACAACTTCCCCACTGAAGACACGCCCACGACGACTGTTGCCTCAATTGGCTATGTGTGGTGCACCCGGAAACGGGGCCTTCCAGTACTGAGGCACAGTTGAGTCCATGATGTTGCTTATTGGTGCAGAGTTGAGAGAGATGGCTGAGCATCACAATCCCCCCTGTGTTGCAGCATGTTGAGAACCCAGCATTGCACACTAAGCTTGGGGGGAGCACATGGGCACCAGACTTAATACTGGCTCTTGACTGGATGGCCGCATGCATGAGATTTCTACAATGGAGAGATGGCAGGTGGTGGGTATCTGGAAGTGGCTCTGTGCAGGACGTGAGGATTCCTTGGGAGAGCCCAGAACCAGAGCACAGCATTGTGCAAGCTCTGCATAGTTGGAGAGCCCCCCTGGATGACAGGGAATGCTCAGTATGCCACCCCACCTATCCCCAACTGCTAACTTGGAACCAGAAGTGGGGTCCTCTGGATGCGTCCCAGGCCAGGATAAAATGCCTTGGAAAGAGACTGGAGCTCAGAATTCCCTAACTCAAGTTGCAGGATGGCAGAAAAGCCACGGGAAGACAGGTCTATTTTGAAGATAATGCAACCATATTTTCACCATACGAGCTCGGACGCCGCCTCGGTAAACAAGGTCCGCGCAGAGCAGTGACACCCCAGGCTGCTTGCGAATAGTCTACTACTGGGAACATAAACAGATTAGGAATGAGCCCACTCTCCCGTTGAAGAGGTGCTAAAGTCGTAGATACTGGGCCAGAAGGCGCACCGGAAACCACAGTATCACGCAACTCGCTTTTTTCTATGGATGAGTACACCGTCAAATAAATCTCGTACTGGTGCTCGCCCTGTGAAGCTCCACCAGGCAGGTGCAGTGCCGGGCTCTGAGCCTCGACAGAGCCCACCCTCAGCTACTGGAGGACCCTCTAGACCGTCTTGTGGAGTCAGCAGACAGCGGAGGAGAACTACTGAACGAAACAAAACAGAAAAAGAGAAACCCAGAGTGCCACTTGTCATAATGCACTGGAATGCAGAGGGAGTGAACAGCAAGCAGGCTGGATACAGCAAAAAGACAGAGCTGGAAAACATCTTGTATGAGAAGCAAGTCAGTGTTTGCTGTATCCAAGAGACTCACTTGAAAGCAGATCAAACCTTTAAAATAAGGGGATATCAATGCTTCAGATCCGACAGACAAGATAGACGAAAAGGAGGAGTACTTACTCTTGTAAGGAATAACATTCATGCGCACGAAAGGAAAACCTACATGGACGGAGCAGAATATCAGCTGTTGCAGCTAAAGGTAGACAAGATGGAAATAGAACTTCTGAACTATTACTGTCCAAACAACAAACCCTGACTCTCAGCTCTATACAGGTACCAGCCACCAACTTTATAGCAGTTGGAGACTTTAATAGCCACTCCCAGAGCTGGGGCTATAACCATCTAGATCACAGAGGTGAAGAGGTTGAAACATGGCAAGATGATCACTCCCTAATCCTAGTCATAAGGACACATACTGGAGTCTCAGCCTTCACTTGAAACTCACAACAAATGGAAAAAGGCTGTAGCAGAGTTTCAGAGAACAAAGCTAGAAGAAAAGCGGAAAAGCTGGAGAACTAAAACGGCATCGCTGAACCTTGAGAAAGACGGCAAGAAACTTTGGAGATTAGTCAAGTCTCTAAATGAAGAGCATTCCTCACCTAGGCAGAATATCACATTGGATGAAGGTGGCAAACTTCTCAGAGGAAAACAAGCTGCAGACCTGTTTGCTAGAAGATACAGTTCAGAAAGCAACTTGCCCATTAACATAGACCATCAGAGAGAGATAAGAAAAGAAATACTGGCAACCATGGGACAGACAGATACTCCTGCCCCAATGAGGGAACCCATCACACTAGGAGAACTACAGAACGCTATTTCCAAGCTTAACTCTTGCAGGCCGGAATTTTTTCATCAGTTTTGCCAGAATTATTTTTGTTCCTTAAAGCAGTACCTTTATAAATTCTAAAGTTTCTGAGTTATTACACAACAAAGACACACATATTATACATCACAGTAAAGATAAATGAATGTAGAATTAGAATATGAAGGATTTTTAGTGATATTCTACATATAGTATTCAGTTATGAGTCATAATGAAAATACGGAACAAATTTCACAGAACACAAAAGTGACGTTCCCAACGTCGTTTCGGCTTCTAGTGGTTTTGTGGAAGTACGCTACCAGCATCGTTCCGGCCTTTAAGAGTTAAGTTCCAAAAGTCACCCGGCCCAGACAAAATCAGCAACGAAATGCTAGTAAATCTGAGCTCAGCAGCAAAGACAAAACTGCTTGAGATATTCAACCACAGCTGGTTGAAAGGAACGGTACCCCAAGTATGGAGAGAAGCCATCACAATACCCATACTAAAGAAAGGGAAATGTAAGACCGAGGCTGCAAGTTACCGGCCAGTCAGTCTCACAAGCTGTGTTGGGAAGACTATGAAGCGAATAGTCAACCACAGATTGAAATGGTATTTAGAGTCTGAGCAGATCCTGGTGCCGGAACAAGCTGGATTTAGAGAATGCTACAGTATAGAAGACCAAGTTACTTACTTGTCTCAAGCAGTAGAAGATGCCTTCCAGGAGAAGAAAAAGGTCCTAACGATCTGGGTCAACTTCAAGCAGGCCTTTGACAAGGTGTGGAAAGATGGCTTTATTGCAAAACTTAGGAGAAGTGGAATCCAAGGTAACATGATAAAATGGATCCAGTCATACTTGCATAACAGGAGAACTAGAGTCACTCTTGATGGTCTGCAGAGCAGAAAAGTGTTGCTCTATCAGGGGGTACCTCAAGGAGGAGTAATTTCCCCAACACTCTTCCTTGTTTACATCAATGACCTGGTGAAAGATCTCCCCGCTGGAGTGAAAGCTGCCTTATATGCAGATGACCTAGTACTCTGGTGCACTGATGAAAACGTCACCACAGCAAATTATAGAATGCAGCGGGCAGCAGACATGCTAGTGTCATGGGCAGAGAAATGGCTTATCACAATTAACACAGACAAAACCTCCACAACACTGTTCTCCCTCACCCCCAAGGACAAAGCAGCTAACATACACCTAGGGACAACCGTGATCAAGGAAGAAAGCTACCCCACCTATCTTGGGGTTACATTTGACCAAAGGCTTACATGGAATAAGCAAATTGAAAATGCAGAAGGAAAGGCCCGAAGACGACTAGGCATACTCAGAAAATTAGCAGGTACCAACTGGGAAGCAAATGAACGAACTCTAAAGAAGATTTATAATGGAGTAATAAGACCACACTTAGAGTTTGGCTCAGCAGCATGGTCATCAGCTGCTAACTCACATCTGCAGTCTTTGGACAAGGTGGAAAATCAAGCTCTCAGGCTCATTACAGGAGCCATGAAAACTATACCAATATCAGAGGTGCAGAAGGCTGCTGGATTACAGACATTGTCCCATAAAAGAGACACAAAAAGTATGATCCAGATGGAAAAGTACAACAGTATGCCAACGCACCCAATGAAGGCAAGACTAGATGATCTGGCATTGGGACGTCTAAAACGTAGCAGCTTTGTGCATCGGGGAAAAAGACTTAAAAGACAGCATCAAGAAGACCTATCCATGAAGACAACACCACTGAAGCCCACCCTATACCCTGTACCATGGGAGCAGGCCAGCAGTGCCCTCCAAATTAATACATCAGTCAGTGGTCTCACAAGTGGATGTGAGTATAATGATCTGCAAAAACGAACTGCTACAGTGAGTATGATCCAAGAAAGCTATCCCGATCAATCATGGATACATGCCTATACAGATGGATCAGCAACAAATGCTGTTAGGAATGGAGGTGCCGGTATCTTTATCTCATATCCTGACAACCACTCTGAGACTAGGCCCATTCCCACTGGTAAATTCTGTTCCAACTATACAGCTGAGGTTCAAGCTCTAGAGCAAGCTGCAAATATGATTTATAACACCAACTCTGACTGCCACCAGGTAGTCATCCTCACAGATGCACTGTCTGTCCTGCAAGCTCTCAAGGGTGGTAAACTCCCGCATCTGAGAAATGAACTAAACAAGGTAGCTGCCAAAAAGAGAACCATACTTCAGTGGGTACCATCTCATTGTGGTGTACCCGGAAATGAAAAGGCAGATAAACTTGCAAAGAAGGGAGGAGAATGTGAACAAGAAGATAATGAAGTCACGTACTTTGAGAAAAAGAGAGCTATACAGACTATCAGAAGAGAACAGAACCAACCCAACGACGACTACCACACTCTTGACCGGCAGGGACAGATAACCATTTTTCACCTCAGGACAGGACATAACAAACTGAATAAACACATGCACAAGCTACGATTGTCTGCTTCACCACTGTGCACATGTGGATTAAACGAACAAACTGCTGAGCATGTTCTACAGGATTGTCCTCTGTATGACCAGTTAAGAAAGATATACTGGCCCAATGACTCAACACTAAACTCAAAGCTATATGGAGCTAAAGAGGAACTTCAAACAACAGTCGAATTCATCATGAGAACTCATCTGACGGTGTAAACATCAAAGAAGAAGCGTGAGAGGATATAGTTTACCTTATGCACGCGGGTTAGATCTTGCTGTATGAGAAGTTAGGGTATTTCTTCAAAAATGTCCTCATCCTAATAACGTTCGGCCGATCATATATTATCTACCAAACGGGGTCGCTTATCTGTAGTAAATGTCACCATTCCTAATGATTGGTCTCCATAAGATGCTTACCAAGCATGAACGCTTGTTTCCCCATATGAATATTCACCTCCTACCAGAACATGAATTACTGGTGCTTGCAGCTACTGCCAGCATGAATATGAGAGCTCAGTACTGTACTCACATTTCCCTAACGTACATCATGGCATCAAGAGCCAGGGATCCAGACCTCCAGGACGACCAAGAGTTCGCTGGGAGAACAACATCAGAGAATCTCTGAAGGGCCGAGGACTAGGTTGGAACCAGGCCAGGAGGGAGACAACCGATAGGATAATATGGCGCTCTCTCTGGCAAACCTCTTCACATCATGGCATCTGTAGAAGAGGGCCTTTTGTCAATACAGAATTTCTCTCTCATCATTCATTTCACGACCTGTCATTTTAAAAAATGACAATCAGCAACCCAAAAGATGTTGATAGTGATGTTTCTTGAAAAATGTCTTTGTTGATATCTTTTAATGTGTTGCATATATTATAAGTATTTTCCTGAAAGTCCATATCTCTAAAGCTTCCCATCGTTCTGTTGCTGTATTAATTAGTGTACAGGTTTCCACTCTATATTTAGGTGTTGACAAAACATAGCATCTTGCTCATTTATGGATGATGAAATTTTAATTTAACATATGTCATTAATGATCAGCGCTATAAGTGAGAAGATAACATCAAGAGATGAACAGGAAAGAGTCCATCAGAGTGCACCATCAAGACAAGAGATGGCAGCTGTTGATGATGATGACATTTTCATAATGTCATTGTAGCCTTTATCCCATTAAATATCACCCTTCTGTCTTCTTAAGGGAGGGCTCATAATGAACTAATTGAAGGCCCATGTTTCTTCAAGGGGCTAAGAAGTTTCTTTGTCTCATTATTTTATGCCTGTTCATTCTATCATTAATTATTTATGGCCCAGATGGATAGGTTTGCGCATTTATTCTAGTTTTGTACTTTTGCTTTATTTCTAAATATCCTAATGTGACTGCTGCTAACAGTTGCTTTTTGTAATTTTCTGTATATTGTGGCTGAGTGTCTGATCGACAGAGTGGTTAGAGCACTGGTCTCTCACGGCAAAGGTGCTGGGTTTGACTCACTGTACAGACACGCTCCAGTCTACCCGGCTGTAAATGGGTACTTGACTCTGCTCTTTGAGTTAGGGAAGGAAAAGGCAGTGAGGAAGGGAACTGATGACCCCCACCTCTTGATGCTGGACCTGATATGGTGAAATCTCTAACACTTCACTCCCCTATGGCAGTATCTGCTATGGGACTACCTTCCTTTCCCTGATGAAGGCCTTGTAGCCGCAACGTTGGCTATTTTCTTTGTCTTTTGTCCTCCTTAGACGAATCATCTTTTTTCGTTTGTTTTTCATACCCATCCATTGTACTCCAGGACTTACCGCAGTTTCCCTCATCTTCCTCAACTGAATATATTATGGCTAGCAAGTCTGTTTTTTTTTAAATCTGAATTTGTTAATTGCTTACACTAGTTCTTGATATGAATGTATACTTATCTGAAGTGTTCTGTAGGTGTATGATTAAGAAAATAGTTCATCACACAGTGATCTTATTTAGTAAAGTTGAAATATCACGAATGAACATTTTTCATTCAATATTTGACATTTTTTTCAGTGATGGCCTTTGTGACCTATGTACTTGTGGCTGGTATGGTTTTAGGTATACAAGGAAGGTAAGCAAATGTGAGTTTCACTGTTGCCTGCCAATAGTCCTGACTATAGGACACGAAAAAGAAAATAAAAGGTGGTGCGGTGAAATAAAACAAGCAATAAAGAAAAATAGTACTGTTGCGTGATAAATTCTCGCAACATCATTTTATTACAATATCTATTTTATAACGCAAGGGCAACAACTGCTTGAAATTTATAGTCACTTTTCTCGGTAAGCATTTGTCTTCTCGCGTTGGTATCGAATGCAGTTAAGTTTGAGCTGTGGTCATTTTGCGCTGGACTGCGCATGACTTGTCTTGCTTCTTGGTCGATCGGTTTCCGCCCACCACTAGTGGAGTGAGCGATTTGGAATGGCGAAAGAGATGCCTCGTTGAAGAGGGGATCTCCGCTTTTTTTTTGTTCTGTCAGGAATGTGAGAGTCCTCTTATGGATATTTCGTTTATTCGAGATAATACCTCTAGTGTATTTGCACATGCCGGGAGGCATAATATTTCTGTGTATTTCCGGAAGGCAAGGTAAATTAACATTTTCATTAACTCTATCGATTTTTGGTCGTGAACGATTTCTGGTTCATAGCCTGTCTTCGAAAGTCGTCGTCACGAGATGTTTTCCTAGCTCACATGTCGCTGTATTGTGCTGCATCGGTTGATGCAAGTCCCAAGGACCATTACTTGCTACTTTGTTAAATGAACTAGGTTTGAAAAACCTTTATTATCTAGAGGATATTTTTGAGGACATTATTTATACTTCGGCAGACGTGTCTGTCTTGCTGAAGTCAAACTAAGGAGAGTGAACTGATCTCATACATCTGGTTATCTCCTGGCTGTTATAGAAAGGGATGGAGTTTTTCACCTGACTACATTTACAGCACTTTGAAATATAACATGCATCTGACTCATCATTGTAATGCTGTCTACCGTCTATTGCTGTATTGAATGTTGCTGTGATAATGACTGTTTGACGTGCCTACATATTCGCGTAACCATTTTGTCACTGTGGCGTCCACAATAAATAATGAAGAAAAACGTCAACGGCTGTTACAAGAATCATTGACTTTATACGTCGTGAGTTTACTGACGTCCTATGTGGATTGCCCTGTTATTTTTGTATGAACATTGTTTTGACTGAACACATCTGCACACCACACAAAACCAGACATGCGGATACCATCCATCATCATATGGCATCACGCATCATTTGGTGGCCATAAGCTGGTTTGATTCTGGTACCAGCAAACACGGGGTCCCTTACCCACTTCATTTTCAACAAGAATTCATCAGCATCCTTCAAGAAATTAACATTCTTCAATACAGTCAACATCTTCAAAATTTTCAAAGTACTCGGCGTTGCCCGGTAAAAGTCAAAATTTCAACTTTTTGACGGAAACAAGAATTTGACAGTACCCGGCGTTGTTACATGTTGCCGGATAACTCGGACTGCTGTTATCTTTTACGCAAGTCAAGCAAGTTGCTGCTGTCAAGGTTCCAGTGCTGTCGTTTTTGTGAAGGTCAAGTGCCGGTTGAAACGGGTTGTTTTCTGAAGAAGGCCAAGTACCGATTTCCATCAACTTACTTTTGGATTAGAAGGTCAAGTGCCGAAACAACTCAACACACAGTATTTCAGAAGCTCTTGTACCATCGTGTTAGCAGTGGAAGCAGTTCAGATGTGCCATCATCGTTGGAGCTTCGCTCTTTAGGACGTTGATTGACATCCGTTTTTTCTGCTGTTCTACGATTGGAAGCCTATAAGTTAAGTGGCCTGTTTGTATGTAAACTGTGCCCTTATACTTCTGCTGAGTCTTCTGTGTATCATCTCATTCTATATGTTATATGTTTATATGTTATTCGTATATTTATATGTTTATATTTCAGCGGGTTCTCGGTTGGGTGGTGTCTCCGTTAGATTATGCCACGTCATAGAGGTCGTCTATTGTGAGCGTTTTCTGTAAGGTTTGCAAATTTCCAATACTGGAATTTGCTAAGCGACTTCTGTTGCTATTTATGTTAGCTGTGATGACATGTTTTAATATTGTTTTCGTTATTATTTCGCATTCTTTAGTTTTGTTTTGATTTGTTTGTATTTGTTAGCCTACTCTTGTCTATAATTTAGTTTCATACAACATTTTTGTTTATACACTGTGGTGTCATGTATTTTGTTTAATTCTATCGCAGATATCGTCACATTTTTTGTGATATTTCATTAATTTCTGCTTTATTTTTTGTTGATTTCTGCGAACGTTTTTGTATTGTTGCTGATCTTTGTTATTGTTTACATTGTTATTGTTTACATTGTTTGCATTGTTTTCATTTTCAATGTTTACATTCTGCATGTGTTTACATAGTCATTGTTTACAGTTATAGTAATTAGTTAATGGACTATGCTAATGCACTGTTACTACTACACTGATGATAAATGAATGATGAATAGTGTCGTGCACTATTGAATGAGAAGTGCACTTATGATCAAGAATTGATTGTTGATATTTCATATACAAGTTCTTTGATTGGAGACTTGTTTCCCACAGAGACTGGGATAATATAATGTGATGTGAATATACAAGTGCTTAATTAAGACTTGTTACACTTAGGTTTGAAATAAATTAGTTAATTATTTCAGGTTTTGGACTCATATGTTAGACAACATGTCTACATTTGAGCACTTTATTGAGCAGGGTAAATTGCTTGGCAAGACTGGTGATAAGTTAGAAGAATTTGCAACTGCTCGATATGATAAAGCAATGGAAGCTGAACAAAAGAAACTGCATATGGAAGCTGAACAAAAGAAACTGCAGATGCAGGTGGATGAAAAAAGATTCCAAATGGAAATGGAAAAACAAAAAAGGGAATCAGAAGCTGAGGAAAGAAAACTCCAGCTACAGCTAGAAGCTGAAAGACTTCAAAAAGAGGCTGAGAATAAAAGACTTGAAAAAGAGGCTGAAAATAAAAGACTTGAAAAAGAAGCTGAAAATAAAAGACTTGAAAAAGAGGCTGAAAATAAAAGACTTCAAAAAGAGGCTCAGGCTGAGGAAAGAAGATTACAGAGAGAGTCTGATGAGAGGAAAGAGAAAGCAAAAATGGAACATGAAGAAAAGGTCTTAGCTTTAGAGTTGGAAAAATTGAAATTGACAAGCATGAGTAATGGTAATGATTCAAACAAGGGTTCATCTTCTGGTAAGGCTAATAATGATACTTTTAAGATTAAGTTACCAACATTTAGTCCTTCCAGCGATGACATAATGTTCTATCTGGACAGATTTGAACAAGCATGTACAGCTCATAACATAGACAAAGCAAAATATGTTTATCAGTTATCAGGGATACTGACAGGTAAAGCTCTAAGTATATTAAATATGGTGGATGAACCTGACAAGAAAAATTATGAGGTTGTCAGGGCCGCTTTGTTAAAGAAATATCAGCTTAACGAAGACGGCTATCGTCTACAATTTAAAAACATGTTACCTGAAAATGGAGTTGAATTCTCCGAGTTTATTGCAAGAATACGCATTACTTTCTCACGATGGGTTGAACTATCTAAGACGGAAAAAAACTTATGAAGGACTTATGGACTTAATACTTAGAGACAAAGTCATGTCGTCTGTCAATGAGTCTTTCCTTGCTTTCCTTCATGAACGTAAACCTAAAACAATAAAAGAAATGGAAGATTTCTGTTGCCAATACGTAACTGCGCACCCACACATAACCATGGGTAACTCTAAGGTGAAAGAAGGTTTACCAGTTGCTTCGGCAGCTCCGTATGGCCAAAACTTTGCTCGTAGATTCCAACAAAATTTTGATAGAAAGAGTAGCGGTAATTTCTGTCAAAATCATGGAAATCAATTTCATGGTGATTCTTCTTCGAAGAATTGGAGACAACCTGATAGTGGTCGTTACTATCACCCTAATAATTATAGGCATTTCAAAAGAGGATATGGTAATAGAGGTTATTCCTGCCGAAGACCTCAGAACCAAACAAATAGATGTTCGCATCAATGTGAACATGATAGTAATCGTGGAAACTGGAATTCGAACCAGGATAACAATTACAATAGAGACAATAATAACTGCAGAGATAATAATAACTTTGATAACTTCAGAGGTAATAATAGTCGGGGTAGATCTCAACACACAAAAAAGAGATATCAGCAGGCTAATGCTGTACAACAGGAAACTGAGGGAGCCTGTAATCATGTTGTTGATAGTAAAAACTTTGACGCTGTCACTGGTTCTGCTTTTGACTTTGAGAGAGCAAACAAATGCCCCCAATGCAGTACTTTATTCGAACCGGGTACCATAACTACTTTGAGTTGTGGTCACCCACTTCCCGCTCTTCCTGCTGCTGTTGCGCATGACGGGAGGGGTTCTTTAATCCTACATAAGGGTCTTGTTAATGATACTCCGGTCTCACTACTTTTCGATTCCGGATGCACCACTATTGGTGTTAGACAATCGCTTGTAGATCCATCTTGTGCTACAGGAAAGGTTATTAAATGTGTCACATTTGGCGGCACTCTAGAAAAATATCCTACTGCTGTAATTCGCATTGCCACTCCTTTCTTTACTGGAGATGTGCATGCTTGTCTCTTACCTAATCCTATTGCGGACCTTATTATTGGTCGTATTCACGGAGTTAGGGAGTGTACCCCACAGCAGATTGCTGCTTGGGAAGATAATAACATGCAAGCTACAAATGCAGTAGTTACAAGAGCACAAGCTCTACAAACACCCGAAACTTCACTGAATAGTGATAATGAAGTTGATAGCCAAGATAGTCACTTAGTGATTACTCGTGACTCTTTCATAAAATTGCAAGAAGAAGATCCTTCTTTAAAAAAATTCTTCGTTCTTGCGAAGAAAGGTGATCCGAATCAGGATACAAATAGAAAATCTTGGATTGCAATGAGAAACGGCGTACTTGTACGTATGGTACAAGATTCGACTACGTCGGCACATTCGCAAATTCTTGTTCCCAAGAGCATGAGAGTGCAAATATTGCAACATGCTCATGACTCGCAATGTGCTGGACATATGGGTTTTGCCCGTACGAAGTCGAGAGTCCTTGCGGCTTTCTTTTGGCCTTTTGTCAATAAGGACATTCGTATTTACTGCCGATCATGCAAGGTATGTCAGGAGGTCAAATCTAGAGGACCACGACATGCTGCGCCTATCCAGGCTGCTGACATTCCTATTCGGCCGTTTCAGAAAATGGCCATAGATATTATTGGCCCTTTTAAGGTCAAGTCGGCCAGAGGACATCAGTTTATCCTTACATGTGTCGATATGTGCACACGTTGGCCAGAGGCTATTCCTCTTAAGAGCATATCTACTACAGATATCGCAGATGCTCTTTGGTTGATATTTTCTCGCTTGGGGTTCCCCAGAGAAATATTTTCAGACCATGGCACTCAACTCATATCTGACACTATGTCACAGGTAATGTCTACCTTACATATTGAACGATCTCTTAGTAGTATCTACCATCCTATGTCTAATGGGTTAGTTGAGCGTCTGAATAGAACGCTCAAGACTTTGCTTGGTAAGATAACTGAAGATCATCCTCAAGATTGGGACAGGGTTTTACCCGCGGCTCTCTTTGCCTATAGAGAAGTCCCTAATGAACACACAGGATTTTCTCCCTTCGAACTTGTCTTTGGCGCGCGTCCACGCGGCCCTATGTCTTTATTACACGATCTCATCACTGCCGATGATATTAGCGATGAAACTCAATCCTCATATGAGTATGTCATTGCTCTTAGACAAAAGATCATTGAGGCATGTAAGCTAGCAACTGCTTCATCAGAAATTGCTAAAGAGAAGGCAAGGCAGTTTGCTAACAAGAATAGATGTCTACGACAACTTTGTCCAGGTGACAAAGCATTCGTCCTACTCCCCAGTAGGGAAAATAGACTTCTTATTGCATGGAAAGGTCCGTATGCAATAGTCTCTCGGATTTCCGATGTTGACTATGTGGTCGATATTGATGGAAAGCATAAAAAACTTTCCACATAAACATGCTTTCGGAATTTCACACACGAACGTCCGGACTATTTGCTGCCTATTTTCCAGGCAACGGATGATGCTCCTGCACCTCACGGTCATTATTCATCCCTGTCTGTCATACAGGATGAGGAAGCTACCTTCTCTGATGTCAACCTTCCCCTTCCAGTGGTTCCATTACATTCCACGGAATCTTGGAAAAACGTTTCTGTTTCTCCTAATCTTTCTGGTGACGAACATCGACAAGACTTGTCGATGTTACAAACATTTCAGGATGTTCTCACTGACATTCCTGGACACACAGATGTCATAGAACATGACATAATTCTTACCGACAATAATCCAATTAGGGTTAGGCCTTATCCTATTCCTATACACTTTCAGTCGCAAGTGGAAAAGGAATTGGATGAAATGATTCAATTAAATATAATTGAACCATCGACTTCACCATATTCTTCTTCCATGGTTATTGTCCGGAAGAAGGATAAGAACATACGAATTTGCGTTGATTATCGCAAATTGAATCAGGTCACAAAGTTCGACGCTGAACCGATGCCTTTGTTAGAAGATCTACTGATTAGACTTTCTAATTCTAGATTCTTCACTAAACTTGACTTGTCTAAAGGTTATTGGCAAGTGCCTTTAGCAGAGCATGCCAAACCTCTTACTGCTTTTTCTACACCTAGGGGTCTATTTCAATGGAATGTTATGCCTTTTGGTCTCATGAACGCCCCTGCCACTTTCGTTCGCATGATGCGTCGAATTCTGTCACATCGTTCGGATGTCATCGCATACTTAGATGACATCTGTCTCTTCAGTGATACCTGGGAAGATCACTATTTAGGGTTATATGACTTACTGTCCCCTCTACGTGAGAATAATTTGACAGCAAAACCTTCTAAAGCTTTTGTTGGTTTTGGTGAAATCTCTTTCCTGGGTCATCGTGTTGGTCATGGTCTCTTGAAGACAGAAGACCACAATACTTCCAAAATACTGAACATCTCTGTTCCTAAAACGAAGAAACAAGTTAGGAGTCTCTTAGGTTTAATTCAATTTTATGGGAGATTTATTCCAAATTTATATTCGATCATGGCACCTCTATCAACATTGTTGAAGAAAGGTTCGCCTAATCTGGTCCGTTGGTCTGAAGAATGCCAATCTTCACTAGACCAAATCAAGAATATATTTTCTTCTCCTCCCATCTTAAGATTACCTACTCTTGATAGGACTTTTGTTCTTCGGAGTGATGCTTCATCCACTGGGATTGGAGCAGCACTGATGCAAGAATATGCAAATACTCTGCATCCTGTTATGTACATTTCTAGAAAACTAAATGCGGCAGAGAGGAACTACTCGGTTTTAGACCGTGAGTTGTTAGCGATGGTTTGGTCAATTCTAAAACTACAAAGATTCCTCCTGGGCGCACATTTCATTCTAGAGACTGATCAGAAAGCTCTTACAGCTATTCAGACTAAGAATTTGAAGAGTTCGAGATCCACTCGATATGCTATAGCTCTTCAACCTTTTCACTTCACGGTACGAGCTATCCGTGGTGCGGATAATGTGATGGCTGACATTTTGTCTAGATGCCCACATGACTCCAACTAATACTTCTGTCCTATATTTCCATATATTACAGAGTCATAACACACCTATATTTCTACAATAGATTAGCACATCTGTACTCACTTTATATGTACACACTATCGTGCTTTGTTGTCATCTTCAGAGTTTCTGTTCGTATTTTAAGATGATAGAGGAGGACTGAGTAGTTAATATAAGGGCCGTTAGTTTACTAAACAGCCACAATTATTAATAATGTATTGTACCTTATGAAGCATATTAGTTATTAATTAGCATTATATTGCTTGTACTTTCTCAGAATGTCATTGTTGAGCTGAGGACTTACCTTACTAGTATCAAGCATGACGAGTTCTAGATTGTGTACTTACCCTCGGAATACCAGAGCATATGTCCTGGATCGTCATGTAGTTTAACTTTACTATGTACTTATGTCATTACATGTCAAAGAATGTACTATTTAAATTTTCCTATCAGATTTGTACATCCATTTTTTAAAGACAATATTAGAGTATGCTGTTTAATGATGATTATAGTAACTTGCATACGTATATTGTGTTTACATGCTAACGTGATGTGTGTTGGTGACACCTCCCCGATGTGAATATTTTTTTGAGACATATTTATTTTTCTGTTGAGGTATATCCTCACCAGACACTCTATAATTAGCCTATTGTTTGGCAATTTAGTTAATTATCAGCGCATAATTCGTGCGTTTTGAGCCGCTTATCGCATGCTCTTTGATATTAAAAAAAAAAATATGTTCCACATTTTTTTTTTTTTATCGGGAGGAGGTGGTGATATGTTGCGTGATAAATTCTCGCAACATCATTTTATTACAATATCTATTTTATAACGCAAGGGCAACAACTGCTTGAAATTTATAGTCACTTTTCTCGGTAAGCATTTGTCTTCTCGCGTTGGTATCGAATGCAGTTAAGTTTGAGCTGTGGTCATTTTGCGCTGGACTGCGCATGACTTGTCTTGCTTCTTGGTCGATCGGTTTCCGCCCACCACTAGTGGAGTGAGCGATTTGGAATGGCGAAAGAGATGCCTCGTTGAAGAGGGGATCTCCGCTTTTTTTTTTGTTCTGTCAGGAATGTGAGAGTCCTCTTATGGATATTTCGTTTATTCGAGATAATACCTCTAGTGTATTTGCACATGCCGGGAGGCATAATATTTCTGTGTATTTCCGGAAGGCAAGGTAAATTAACATTTTCATTAACTCTATCGATTTTTTGGTCGTGAACGATTTCTGGTTCATAGCCTGTCTTCGAAAGTCGTCGTCACGAGATGTTTTCCTAGCTCACATGTCGCTGTATTGTGCTGCATCGGTTGATGCAAGTCCCAAGGACCATTACTTGCTACTTTGTTAAATGAACTAGGTTTGAAAAACCTTTATTATCTAGAGGATATTTTTGAGGACATTATTTATACTTCGGCAGACGTGTCTGTCTTGCTGAAGTCAAACTAAGGAGAGTGAACTGATCTCATACATCTGGTTATCTCCTGGCTGTTATAGAAAGGGATGGAGTTTTTCACCTGACTACATTTACAGCACTTTGAAATATAACATGCATCTGACTCATCATTGTAATGCTGTCTACCGTCTATTGCTGTATTGAATGTTGCTGTGATAATGACTGTTTGACGTGCCTACATATTCGCGTAACCATTTTGTCACTGTGGCGTCCACAATAAATAATGAAGAAAAACGTCAACGGCTGTTACAAGAATCATTGACTTTATACGTCGTGAGTTTACTGACGTCCTATGTGGATTGCCCTGTTATTTTTGTATGAACATTGTTTTGACTGAACACATCTGCACACCACACAAAACCAGACATGCGGATACCATCCATCATCATATGGCATCACGCATCAAGTACCTCTATAAAATCTGGAGAAAATCTAAGAAAGATGATTAAGTAAGACAGTGTCTAGCAAGATGGGATGCCATGCAAGCAGTTAATCAATCCAAACAAGAGTCTTTGAAAAATACCTGGGAATGACCAGAAGATATCATTAGAGAATCTCCATGAAACTGCTTCTCCCCAACAGTGCTTTATTGGCCCAAGTGGGCAACAACAAAAAAAAAAAAACTTTAATAAATTAAATGCAAACATTCAAAGTAAAATTTATTCAATTTAAGGTCAAAGCATTTTTCATATTTTTAAAAACTTGGCATGTGACATAATTCGGCCTGCTTTGGGTGTTATAAATATGGCGTGTATTGAATTTGGCCTGAGATGAGCAGAATACAGTGAAATTGTCTTCGTAATTTACATTCTTTGTACTATTTTACCTTAAAATACCAGTATGGAAAGATAATAGTTCAAACCAGTTACATTTGAGAGGTGAGGAATTTTTTTTAAGGTGAATAAAGGTTTTTTTAATGGTGCTGTCGTGAAATATTCTAAATCCACATATATAAATTAAAAAGTAAATGTAAAGCCTAACGAATTAATACAATAAAAGGAAAGAAGAATGGTTAAAGACCAGTGCTTTTCCAATAGCGCATCCGTTGTATAACGCCATAAGGGCTGAACCAAAAATCCCCTTTTTCTATGCTCCGTCTGCAAAATTGTAACGCTTTCGCGTTTGATCGTAAAGACTACTGCATCAATACACGCGTTCTACAAATAAAACTAGTACTATCTTTCTTAGAAAACCTTGAGATAGACACACTGCGTAATGACCTAGATTTGATATTCCATTCATGTCATTTATGCTCTACGTAAACTAAAAGACAGATGGACTTAGGATAGAGAGAGAGAGAGAGAAATGTACTGAGGAACGCATGCAACACTAACACGCAGTCGCACAATATAAAATAATGCCACCCCCAAGCGAAAGGCATGAAGCACTAATTTTTTTTTTCAAATAGACAGTGACAAAAAACACTACCAATACGAGGGTTAGGTTTTAAAAACCTGTTTAATGCTTATTAGTAAACATGACATTATACTGTTTTATGTCTGAAAGCCTGACAGTACAGAAGACACCCCATCGTATCGAAGTGAACGGGTGGTAGAAGAAAATACATATTTTGAACGCAGCCACTTAGCTCCATTAAATTTATATATTTGGGTTCCTTAGGACTTGCTGACAAAGAATATGTTAAATGTTACGCAAATAGTCTAGGAATTAACAAATTATGGCCAAAATAAAATAGTGAGGGTGTCAGACAGCACCCGATCATATTTGCTCAGTGGCATGTTTTAAAACCACCATTTTACACCTAGATATTGCTCCAACATGAACAAAACATGTCGAAGAGGAGTGAAACTGCATGGGATTGCCAAATAGAACTATGCCACCTATCTTATTGAATAGAAGAAAAAAATGCTGGAATTGCAGAGGCGTTGTAACCATTAGGGAGAAGAATACTGGTGTAAATTGTTTCAGATGAAGCTAGCAGTTGGACTACCGTGCTGAACTCTGTGTTTGTTATGTATTGTGTTTCAGTGTGGAAATAGATTATAAATTAGTTCTGAAGGGAGGTACAACCTTCTTGTTTCAGGGACCGTGGTCCTAAACTATTAAAGCAGCACCTGGTCTGAGCTTTGCTGAATCCAGAGGCTGATAGCATACTCCTTGTTCCAGATAGCTACCAGTGTGTTTCTCAAGAATACGGTGAAGCAAGCGAGCAGCGGAGACTGTTTCCTGCCGCCCTCACAGAAGATAAGAGTCGTGACCAGAGCAGCTCAATCTTATGTACCCCCCCCCCCTCTAAAAGTGACAGTATATTAATTAAAGAGGGACAAGTAATTGTTTCCAATGACAGGAACTGTGAACTTTTCCAATACTATTTCCACCAGAAACAGACACCTGAAGTCATGATGATAAACAACCACCTAGCTTGAAAAATCCAGTATTACCTCATAGTACTACATCACAACTGACACACACATTGTGATAATAATAATATATGTCAATACAAAGATCATATCTATAAATAGTGTACATACAACTTGTAATTACATTTGATTGTGATTCCTGGTTCACTTTGTAGTTGAATCAGGATATCTATTATTGAAAGAAATTAATACATATATTTTTAAACTTTAACGCTTGACTCATTTAAGATAGTCTTATAGAGTGTTCCATGTATGTGAGTGTCACAGTGTTGTAAAGAGTTGTGGATTAAACTAAATTGTTTATCTGTCTATTGGTTGTTGTGAACATACACTTCATCACTTTCATAACCCTAGACATTCAACGTAGTCATCACAGTGTTCCAGATGAATTCTGACTGAGGTCTAAATGTGGTAGCAAGTAAGGTCACCTGTAATACACCACACTTATTAGATACAGATACCTTCACAGCTGATCTCAGCCAGTACACTAAGTCCCCTATAGATATTTATAACATCCCACTTTACCACAGGTGCGGTAGATCACCAATGTGGAACTGAAGATAATAATAAGAGATGAGTAGAAGATGCTGGTGATAGATAGATGCATTGAGGAAACACGATAGCATTACAAGGCAGCCCTTGTCCTGGAAACCCTGGGGTTAAGAAAACCGGGAGACCAAAAAACGAAGTAGAGAACTGGAGACAGAAATGGAAGGGATAAATAAGATGTAGAAAGATCTTGAGCAAATGGCACAGGACAGAAGGACCTGGCACAAATTTGTTGAAGGCCTATGTCCCGTACGGGATGAAAGGTAATGAGTTAAAAGTTTTTTGTGTGTGTTGATATGTTAAAACTGAGATTGCTAAATCTGTTCAACTTTCCTCAGATTTACCCCTGAACAGCTTGGAGTTCAGGCCAGTTCTGCACTTGTTTGGTTGATCATTGAGTTGGTTGTTTTTTTACTCAGTCTCTATGTCATGAACCTAAACACTTGCCTGAAATATCTGGATGTCGTAGCTTATTGTGGCTACAAGTTTGTGGGGTAAGACACTAGTACTTTCTTTGTCGTCTGTGGCATTATAATTTTGATACTTTCTTTTCTGTGACATGTTAAAGATAGTATTGTTGTTGCAGTTGAAGACCTTATGATATTGACTACATAAAATTCTTAAACTTTCAACTGCCTGTTGACATGCAGCATAAAAACAGTTAAATTTGTAACATTACTATTTAGCAGCCGGAAAATGCCATTTGCTTTCCACATTCTTAGAATTGCTATAAGATTTTACCAGGGTTGTGGTGTCGACCAAACAATTTTCAGACTCCTGAAACAGAAGTCTGACTCCCGACTCTGACTACAGTTTTTTTTTACTAGTCGTATGGCATAAAATGTGGAGCCAGTGTCCGGACATACTTAACAAACTCCTATTCCACTAAAAAACAACAACTCCAGAGCCCTGGATTTTACGTCCAACAGTTCAGAACTAAAAGGTAACTGCTAATTTATCATGTTGCTTTGTGCAGCCATGATGGTCAGCAAGGATTTATTAAAGTACATTGACTTGAATGAAAATTGAGCGTGGGATATTCTTACTTTCATTGCGGTAAATCATTAAACAGTTTAACAATTCTTACTTGATTTTAGGACATTTGTTGAAAAATACAGCTTGATTATCTGGACTTTCCGGATAACCTTGCTGTTTTATCTCTTAAATGACACCAGATGCAGGACAATTTGCTGATGACCTTGCCCTCCTATTCTGTAACTGAACGAGATAGATAGCAAGAAAGAGTGAGATGAGAGAATACTGGGTCTGAAAACCCACAGGGAAAAAATAAAGATCATGTGACTAAATATGGCAAATGATAGCTAGTTCATATCTGGAGAAACACTGCAACAAGATGTGTAATTTTAGACAGGAGTTGGAGTAATGCACATTGATATCAAAATGATGGTGCAGGGGGACTTTTATTGCATTGAGGAGTAAATCAAATTAGAAGATTTTGTCCTACATAAAAATAAGACTTTTCTACTCAAATGATAAGTAAGTCCAGATGCTTTGCCCTAAACCATGGGGAACAATAGGATTAACTTCTTATGACATGATTACAAGTATGGAACAATGGAAAACCTCTACACCTCACGGTAGAAGTGGAATGACTAAGTAAGAAAGAACAATGGAAAACGCACTGGTCACAATAGGTTGAGGTGCCATCTATATCACAAGTACAGGAATTTTTCTGTAATACTTTGCTTCGAAAGATTCGATTTTTTTCTTTAATGTTTGAGTAATGGTCCATGATTCACATCCATATGTTGCTACCGGAAAGATGCACTTCTCAGAAGTTTTACTTTTATTTATTAATTTGCTGGTATTATGCCATAGGTTCTTCATTTTATTTAACCTCTGCATTGCTATGGCCAGTCTCCTGACCTCTTTTGAGCAGTCTCCATTGTTGTTAATTATGGAGCCAAGATATTCAAAATTTGTGACATTTTCAATTTCCTCATCATTGATGGTAATTTTTGGTTGGCATCTTGTTTTGTCTGTGGACATAATCTGTTTTTTTTTTTTGTGTTCAGAAAAAGGTTCTGATCCTCACTGTGTCTTTTGACAGACAGGATTAACTGTTCTAGTCCCTTGGCACTGTTTGAAAGAATAACTGTGTCATCTGCGTACCTGAGTTCTGGGATCGCATTTCCACCAATTGTGAACGGATCGCAATGTTCACATTCTTGGTCACTCCGAACATTTCTCATTATATTTTCTGCATAGATGTTAAACAAGTATGGCGAGAGGATGCAACCCTGTCTTACTCCCCTTTTCACCTCAAACCATCCTGATGTTTCTCCTGCTACTCTGACAGCTGCTTGTTGTTCATGGTATAGTGTTTCAATTAGATGGATCAAATGCGCTGGAAATCCCATGTCTCTCATGATGTTCCACAATTTCTGATGTTGTACGCAGTCGAAGGCCTTGGTGTAATCTACAACACAGGCATGAAGATCTACATTGTATTCTCTGCATTTCTCGAGGATGTTGCTCACATTAAAGATGTGATCTCTCGTACCTCTGCCTTGTCTAAAACCCGCCTGTATTTCATGTTCTAACTTTCTTTCTATCCTCTTCATGATAATCCGCAAGAGGATTTTGCTGGCATGACTTATTACAGCAATAGTACGATAGTTGGTACACAGTTTTAAATTGCCTTTCTTTGGGAGAGGGATATACACAGATCTTTTCCATGTTTTGGGCCAGATTGCACTGTTCCAGATCTTCACACATAGTGCATGATAAACGAGGACACTGGCCTCTCCTCCTGCTTGGATTAGTTCAGTTGGTATATCATCGCATCCTGGTGATTTCCCTTTCTTCAGGCTTTTGATTGCTGCACATACTTCATCTAATATAGGTTCTGGCTCTCTCTCTTCACTTTCAATCGTTATGTCTGGGGTCTTTGTACTATTTTCATACATTTCTCTACAGTACTCCTTCCATCTCTCCAATATATCCTTACTTTCTGATAATATGTTACCATTTTTATCATTGATTACATATAATGATGGTCTAAAATCCTTTGTTAGCGTTCTGATTTCCTTGAACATATCCCTATCCTTTCCCTGAAATTGCAGCTCTTCTATTCTATTGCAGGTATTCGTTATGTACTGTTTCTTGTCTTTCCTAATCTCTCTCCTGATGTTTCTTGTGCAGTTTTTGTATTTGTCACTGTTCCGTTCTACCCCTGTTTGCTTCAATTTTCTTCTTTCCTCCATGAGCCTCAATGTTTCCTCCGTGATGTATATCTGCTTCTTATGCACTTTTCTAGGGATCATGTTTTCTGCTGATGTGATGAGAATTTCTCTCGCATGTGTGGCTAGCTCATCCGATGTCATATCCTCTTGTAGAGCCATCAGTGCTTCGAATTTGTTTTGTACTTCTATGTTATATTCAGGTGGTATGGCGCTTACGAGACGGAGAGGTCGAGCACCTTTTGTCACTTTTTTCAATTTTAACTTAAAATCTGCAATTAGTAGCTCATGATCTGAATCACAATCTGCTCCTGGGAGTGTCTTTGTAGATGATATACCTGACCTCCATCTTTGTTGTATCAAGATGTAATCTATTTGATTCCTGCTGTTGCCATCTGGTGAGGTCCATGTATAGAGTCTTCTGGGATGTTGTCTAAATAGGGTATTTGTAATGGAGAGGTTGTTTTCTAAGCAGAATTCGATTAGTTTTTCTCCTCTTTCATTTCTATGTCCTATACCGAATGGACCTCACACCTTTTTCTCTTCCTCTGTTCTTTCGATGCCAACTTTCGCGTTAAAGTCGCCCATGATTATCATGATATCCGTTTTTTCCACTTTCCCTAAAGTCTCTTGTAAACTGTTGTAAAATTACTCAATTTCATCATCATCTGCTGCAGATGTGGGTGGTAGTATGCATCATTTTGTGTATGACCTGGATGCTGTAAATCCCATTTGTTTCTCTATCTGATAAAACTCTTTGCCTCCTCGAAAGTTATGCTTGCATTAGTTATGTCTAATTCTCTGGTTACCTTCCACAGAATGACCATCAGCTTCCTTGCTGGAATAGCTTTCAGCACAGCAGTTTATGACGGTTTCTTGTTATGGTTCTGATTAAACTCTTTGCCTCCTAGAAAGTTACGCTTGCATTAGTTGTGTCTTATTCTCTGGTTAACCTTCCACAGAATGACCATCAGCTTGCTTGCCGGAATAGCTTTCAGCACAACAGTTTATTACGGTTTCTTGTTATGGTTCTGTATCTCACTTGTATTTTTTCTGGTAAGTAAACTGAAATTGTGTTTATTTCTGATGTTGCTGTTGTTTATTTGTTGTATAAATTAATCAGCGTCCAATTGACGGAGTGGTTTGAGCGCTGGTCTCTTGCGGCAAAGGTGCCGGGTTTGAATCACGGTACTGACATGCTCTGGTCTACCCAGCTGTAAATGGGTACCTGACTTTTGAGTTAGGGAAGGGAACTGGTCACCCCACCTCGATTCTGGACCTAGAATGGCTAAGTCTCTAACACTTCACCCCACTACAGCAGTATGTGCTATGGGACTACCTTTATAATTAATCACAGTCCTTTATAGTTAAGATCAAGTGCTGGGTGCAGGGACCCCCCCCCCCCCCAAGGGTCTTTGAATGAATTCTAGGGGGTTCGTGTACATAACCTAGAATTTACAATGTTTTATTATTCTTTTATGTATATTTTTTTCCAAGAAGGGGTCCATAACCTTCATCCGGCAGTCAAAGGAGTTCATAGCCTTTACTGAACAATCAAAGAGGACCATGACACACAAAAAAAAAAAAAAGGTTAAGAAACCCTGATCTAGTGCAAGCCAAACTAGTTAACAGCAACAGGTCTTGAAAACTGAGAAGTCTAAGCAAATTATAGCTGACAGTTAAAGATACTACACAACAGAGAAAAGTATAGAATTAGACAAAGTATACAATTCCTGGGTCGACCCAGCCCCAATTGGGTACCAGAGCAACTTCTGGGAAGGTTAAGGCGGCTGGCGTGATGCTGACCACATCACCCCTAGTGTGCCGATGGTCAAGAAAATATGGACCTAACACCATATTCCCAATATGCCTCAATGGGCGTGTAACGGGATCCTTTACCTCTCCTAACCATGGAATAAAAAATGCCAGATGCACAGGTGAATGTAGATCATATAATTTTTCTGAAAGAAAGAAATGAGAACTGAAAGGGGGGGGGGGGGGGGGGGGGTAGGGGGGGGGGGGGGGGGGGGGGGGGGGGGGGGGGGGGGGGGTGGGGGGGGTGGGGGGTGGGTTGGTGGGGGGGTGGGTGGGGGGGGTTGTGGGGGGGGGGGGGGGGAGGGGGGGGATCCTTAAAATTGAAGGATCAAATTTGCAGCAGAAAAATATTATGGGGTGGAGAGGCAGTTGTGTGCCATTTTTCATTAATAATGTTGTGACTGCAGCCACATCCATCAGTTTAACTTGTAATGATATTTGTGCACACAAAACAAGTTTGATGGTTCTGTGCTGTTGACTGCCATGGCTTCCCTACTGTGTCTCCACCTTGGCGAGGTTGAGGAGCTTGTGTGTCCCCATGACCCCAAGAGCTATGCCGGCGGTAGCATAGCTACCAGCAGGGTCTCCCAAGCCAGACAGGTCCAAGGGTAGGGACCAGACAAAGAGAGACACACACCTGTTGCCTTGCAGGCAAGTTGGGGACCCTACAGAAATGCCTGTTGAAATTGGATGCACTAGGCCACAGGCTTAAAGAAACAGTGCAACGTACATGACTTAATGATGACTACCATGGAAACAGCACTCATTGGATTGTGACACTTTTGTTCAATCCACTAGGGTTTTAAAAACTTTTTGTTTTAGTTATAAATACCACATTTTTGATAATTTCATTGCATCTTGAACTTTAGGACTTAGTGGTCTTAAAATAGTAACACTTTTTGCAAAATTTTAGCTATAAATTAGAATTCTGATAAGAACCAGAAAATGGTTTTGAAAAATAGTTTGAATCTCTACTGGAAAGTTGATATGCCAAATCTTTAGTTGATGAATAAATATGCATGTTATATCACCATAAAACTAGGTACTAAGTTTAACAGATTTCTTCATAACAAAAGCACAATTTCATAAGTGCAGATTTCAGAATTAAAATACACCCTTTTAAAGTGTTCTGACAGTTGCTTTCAACAGATAGATTTAGGGGGATCCAAAATTATTAGTTTAGATTTTGATCCAATGCTGATGTGTCCCCCCGGGGGTGTGTCCCCACCCCCCCCCCCCCCCCCCCCCCCCCCCCCCCCCCCCCCCCCCCCCCCCCCCCCCCCCCCCCCCCCCCCCCCAAAAAAAAAAATTACATTGATGAACATGCATAGTTTTGACAAAGGATATAATATTTGGGCCATATACCGGTGATGCTGAAATGAACAAATAAAAACAAGCGGAGCATGCCTTTCTTATTTGTTTTGTTACATTGAAAGAGCTTTTGATGGTGTTGACAGAGAGAGACTTTCTGAAACATACTATGATGCAGAGAAATGTGGTGTCACCAAAAATATGTGAAACACCAGACATTCATCAGTAAATGCCTCTGTCACATTCTCGGTGCCAGCGGGGAGTTTTGCTCCAACTATGAAGCTGAAATCATTGCACTGGAAACAACTGTATACCATATGAAGACTGTATTTGATGCCTTTCCCTCAAAGGCTCAAAACATTGTCATTTTTACTGACTCAATGTCTGCCCTTCAAGCTTTGGAAGACAGTGGACATTGTAGAACTGAATTAGCCAAACTAATCCTGGATGCTGATCAGCTTATAACTTCCTATGACATCAGAATAGCTATGCAGTGGATCCCTAGTCACTCAGATACACCAGGTAATGACAGAGCAGACAGATTAGCAAAGAAGGGAACAAGACTCCAAATAACCAGATCACTCACACAAACAACAAGGAAACTTAGCTGAACAGATGTGCCATGGGAAACACCGGGAGAGAGGTTTACAGACATATGGCTGGTCCTGATCCTAATGACAACATCGGCCATCTTACAAGGACACTCAACCAGTCACTTGAACAGAATCCAACCACAACACTGTGTAGAGTGCCAGCTATGTAACTACCCCTACGAAACTGTTGACCACCACCTCTTTGAGTGCCCAGCACTCGATGATGTTAAGAAAATGCTCCTTCCTCCCAGGCCAAATAAGTGTAACACCTTGTATGGAGAAACCAAACAACTTGCGAAAGCATGCATGAGGGTGATAAGATGTTAACTTTTTTTTCTTATCTTAAACAACACCACTGCTCAGATTTGTATGCCATATGATGAAAACAAAGTGGCAACTGACAATAAAATGTCTACACCCAATCTATCCTATCAGTATCAAAGATGATCACTAATTCAAACACATAGGGGAAGATTACATTGAGTGAGATGAGATGCCTAAGAAAAACCACCAGTATTGTCATCAAAGTTCTGAAGACGTGGATGAAGGATAGACAACATGTTGGACAAAAATGGAAACATCCTCCCCATGATTCTTCATGGCATGAATGGGAGAAAAATCTAAATTAAATGCAAGTGTAAGATTTTTCTTTCCTGGGGGTGGTCTCTGATGAGACAAAACAGGAATAATACTTCTGCCTCCTCAGGCAGTCTTGTAATTGAGGGTTTCTCTATTATTACTGTTTCTATAAAGGCATGTGATATAATGGTTTGTCTTTGGTGGTTTTATTCAACAGGTGCGCTCCCTCAGGGTTCAGGTTATGCCCCAGGAAGGTGATGATGGCTACAGCAAGGGAGCAAAGAGGAGCTTGTACCTGATCTTGTCTTTATCCCTGGCCCAGCCACTTCTGATGTGGTGGCTTACAAGCTATGCTATGGTCTTCCATAACGCTGATGCATAATGTATTTTTTATGCAAGAGTATTGTGATTTTCAAGAAAGCTGTTTTTCAAGTATCTGCCTGCGGGAGACCTTAATGTGATGTTACAATATAGTAGCCCAAATTATAGTATTTGGGTTACATTACTTTCACAGAGATGTTCCCTGGCAGTTCTGTGCTCATATCAAGTGGAGCTGTCTATCTT
Source organism: Oreohelix idahoensis (assembly GCA_024509875.1). Classification (NCBI taxonomy): domain Eukaryota; kingdom Metazoa; phylum Mollusca; class Gastropoda; order Stylommatophora; family Oreohelicidae; genus Oreohelix; species Oreohelix idahoensis. Next base: position 88,413 of record JAMPIV010018652.1, read on the forward strand.
AATTGGTGCTTTGGGTTTGAACCTATTATTTTAAGTACCTTAAATAATAAATACATGATATGGAGTATTTATGTAATTCATTAAATATCTTTTAAGTGAGTGATGAAGCCATTTTTCTTTCCTGAAGCTGCAAAGTCCTTGTGTTCTTGGCAACAGTATAATGTGTAAATAGGTTGTTAGATTTAAAGATGATGCTGACAAAGCCTGGCTGTCTTACTGTATTTTTTATACAGCATCTTAGGGGGATCAGGGAGAGAAAGAAACGAGCCCTGAGTTGTTCCTGTAATATCTGAGCCACTTGATTTCTGTATGGCAGAAGTTAAAACAAAAATGTCAAACTGTTATATAGAAGGATAGAAATATCTTTGCCATTGAGTCTTTCCACAGAACAAAGCAAGCTAGATGAGTATTAACTTTTTAATAAAGGACAAAAAACAGATATTAATAATGAAGCTTGTGAGGAAAATATGAAGTATAGAACCACCACAGCAGCTTGTCACCTTGCAGGAAGCCTGCATAAAAGTATTCATGTGCTCTTGCAGTGGTAGGAGCCACGGTAGCACAGTGGTTAGCACTGGCTTCCTAGCTCGGTGGTCCATGGTTCGATCCCCAGTTGAGGCGGAATTTTTTTAGACTGCAAACGGCTCCGGGGTCGACCCAGCCTCATGAATTGAGTACCAGAGCAACTCTGGGAAGGTTAAGGCGGCTGGCGTGATGCTGACCACATCACCCCTAGTGTGCAGATGGTCAAGTAAATATGGGCCTAACACCATATTCCCAATACGCCTCAATGGGCGTGTAACGGGATCCTTTACTTCTTGCAGTGATGGTTTTTATAGCAATATTTTTCATGATGAAGTTGCAAGCCCCAGTACACAACCTGGCGCCACTTTTGACATGCCAGAGGGAGAAGTACAGGTATACCTCGGAGATATTGCGGATATATTCAGTTCCAGACCAGCGCAATAAAGCGGGTCACACCAATTTTTTTGGCTTCCCAGTGAATATAAAAGCCTAAAATCATGTTTACACTATGTCTATTAAGTGCGCAATAGCAGTAGGTCTAAAAAAACAATGCACTGTAAAATTTAAAATACTTTATTGCTAAAATATGTGGTAAGCAAAATGGCGCCGATTGACTCGCTCGAAGCGATGTTCCCGCCAAAATCTATTGGAAGAAGGCGCGCTCTAGAAATAAAAAATGAATAATTTGAAAAAAGGCGCAATAAAGCGAGGTATACCTGTAGTCCTGTTCTTTCTTTGTCTCCCCAGAGAACCCTGGGAACTACAGTTACCCGGCTCGACAGAAATTTGAAAGGTTTTGATTCCTCATTAAAAACAACACAGGCAACTACCATCACAAGTAGCTCTAGTTGGCTTTTGAGCAGACCACCCAGGAGGAAGATGAATAGACAGCATTAGCACAATTCTGATAAAATATGATTAGAAACTAGTCATGGCAATGCAGCACATATTGGAAAAAAAACAGAAACTACGTCTCACTGTGCTGACAGCACAAGTGGAAGGACAAACTTACCAAGCAAGAGTGTATGGATTGACAATACAGATAGGGATCCAAAAGGATTTTAAACCGAAAACTGGAGAGATGGAGAATGATTGCGATAACACCAAAGAATCATATAAACTTAGTAGGCTAAGTTGTGTGTTCATGGTAATTGGGCATTACTTTGTGGAAGACTGAAATTCCCAATCATAGGACTGTTATTCACTATTCGAGGAAGCCATTGAGCCAGTTTTAAACTCATTATGTATCTATACTTCTAACTTCTTAGGAGGTTGGGTCACTGAGTTCAGTAGAATGGCTAACAGAAATCAGCATTAACTTGTCATATGACCTGATATATTATGTAATCTCATGTATGTACAGATGTTAAGACCATTGCTGTCCAAATTAGTATTATTGTTTGTGCATTGATTCATCTAGCATTCTGAATGTGTTGTCTATACAGCAGTGCCTTGTCCTATGTTGTTGTTGGGGTGATATTGTAGCTGTAATGTATTATAATTCATTTTCCTGTCTGCTGAGCATGGAGAATCTCCTGGGCAGTAAAGTTGGCACCTAAGTGCTCTAGCAGTGACGGTTTCTGAAGCAGTTTGTTTTAAATGGTGTTGCCAGCCCTGTGCACCTCCTTGTATTAGCTGCCACTTTTGACATACATGAGGGGAGCAGTATTCTTATTCTTTCTTTGTCTGAGAGAACTAACGGGAACCACACAGGGCATAATGATAAATGTTATTCATCTTCTTATTGAAGAAATGTGTCCACCTTGATATATATATATAAAATAAAATCATAATTTTTGTTTTCTACTACAGATCTTTGAAAAGCTCTGAAAACTTTTTTTTTTCCCCAGGGAGCATCATTGGTATACAATGACGTGACCTAAACAGTCAAAAACAATTTTTGTTAATTTTTTTCAACACTGTTTCCACTTTTCCTGCAAAATCGATTTAAAGCTGCATCTCCTGCATGTTTTCTTATATACTTTAGTGCGTAGATCTAAGCTCCCCCTGCTTTTGGTGGATGGAGACGTGGAAGAGATGAGAACACAGCTAAACAACATGGCCGCACGTGTGGCTACCGATTTGATGACAGGCATGTTTTTATTCCCCATAAATATTGAGAGGAGGAAGTTTAAAGGATATACTGTTATAAATATATTCTTTCTCCATGAAAAGACATTTGCCGAAAATTATTCCATAGATTCTTCAGAGAATAGCGCTGTCAAATGTCTCGCACTGCTACTAGCCACACATGCATCTGAGGCTCTCAAATATTTTTTCTTCTTTTTTATTTTTATTTCATCACAAATATGTCAACAACAAACAAAAGTAGCTGCAGATACTCACTATTGGTAACAGTGAGAAGAGAAAGAAGTATCTCTATTGATTACTGGACTGCACAGCCAGCATGAGCGGAGAAAGACAGTGCTGTATGCCAACTTCTGTCTGATTTTCTTTCAACTAGACGAGTCATTGGCCACAAACCAACTTAATTGGAAAAGGTGGGCAGCAAGCAACACTAGGTCACCGACTGCCAACTCTTTGCAAGAGACCTCTTTTGAGTCAAACTAGACTGTTACTGGAACATTCTGTACATGGACTATACTACTGTTCTGACATATAAGCATTGCCGAATTCCGAAACACATCTGGGCCCCAGAGTTTCAGATAAAAAGTTGTGGACCTGCATTAGTGTATAGCCATTAATACAGTCTGCTTCTGACATTGTTTCAGTAGATAATGCACTTCTAGTCTCCTTGGTGCAAGTGTGTAGTAATTTTGATTATAAACTTTGTTCCCAAATTTTGCACAGGCATATGTTGTCACCAGATGTGAACCTGTCATCATAATACCTAGGCACTTCATTTTCATTCTAAACATATAAATGCCATCTTTTGAACTGTGGAATGGTAATGCATTTACCTGTATATAGTTAAAATCTAATGGGCTTAATGCTTTTTATTTTTTTGCAGCTGGTATTGTACATTATCTTCACTAATTTTCATTTCCTTCCATTTCATGTCACATAATCCTAATAAACTGCTGTCCATTATTTTCATCTTGTCTTTACATTTTCTGATATTCATGTCTGATTGCCTGTTCTAATGTTCCTATGGTACAGGTATCCAACTTTTATTTATAATTTAGTAAAGTATCTACCAGTGTAAATGAAATACATTTTCCCCCTAGTGCTCTTTGTATGAAGGCAGGAAGTAAGAGAGCTAGTGTCCTCCAATTATAACCAGGAACAACCATCATGCACATGGGCATTAAAGGCAGAGTGGAAAAAACTCATTTAGTCTTTTGAATTTACTTTTGGAGATCTGCCATAAACAGTTAATCACTCCCTTTGTTTAACTTTTATTCCATATTTGTATGAATTTAGGTCTGTTGCTTATCTTAGATGTTTGTCCTGTGTAATATGACTCCTGCAGAGTTGTCACATCTCATGCCTTTTCTTTTATCATTCCCAACTCTTCATAGATTTCTGTGAATAAAACAAAAGGTAGTCCTATAGCAGATACTGCCACAGGGGGAGTGAAATGTTAGACTTCACTATACTAGGTCCTGCCATATGAGGTGGGGTGACAAGTTCCCTTCCTTTGCCTTCCCCAAGTCAAGAGCAGAGTCAGGTACCCACTACCGCTGACTTGAAAGACCAGTGTTCTAACCACTGTCAGTTGAATGCTTTCTGTGTATACTGAGATAAAAATAGACCAACCAGCTGTAAGCTGGGTATTAGTTTTCTATAATTTTTTTTTCTATCTGTGTTACTGGGGTTTGGGCGCAAAAGAGGAGAAAATAACAGTACTCTGTTCCCTAACATGCCAGGAGAGGGGGGTGGGACGTCCAATTCACAAACCACATGGCAACTCTCACTAACATACAGATCTATCAAGACTAACAAACCCTCTTATCTTCGAAAGCTTCTTACTGTCCAGCTAAACCCAAATAAACCTTTGGATTTTGTCCCTCTTGCCAGGCCTTCCAATCCTTCTAGACTCGAAATCTCTAATACGAAGAGGTTTTAACTTCAATGCTCCTGTTCTCTGGAACAAACAAGTTTAGTATATTAAGGTAGAAGGATACCCAAAAATGTTAAAAAAAAATAAAAATTCAATAATTTTCATGCTTTAAATCATCGTCAACATGTTCTTGAACTAAAAATAATTCATAGAAGCTTGGAGATACTCTGGTTTGATAGGAATCAGTGTTTTTCTACACACACCCCCTTGAGTGATTTGCATAGCAACCAATGTTTATAGTTGGTTACCATGTGAATAATGACCCAACATGAAGGTGCCTAATTGTAAAACTGCGAAATTATAATTATACTGAAGCAACAGGAAAAAGATATTTATAATTTTTCCACGGTGAATCACTCAATGATTTATTATGAATTTTTCAAAAGTGTGTGTCTAGAAAGCTCTGATCGTAAATTTCAACATTTGTTACATGCATTGTGCATTTTCACCAACATCAACTCTTATTTATTGCTAGTTTTATACTGATTCTGTATAATAGTAGTTAGCAGAGCTTCTTTTGTTCACAATGGGAAATAAGACAAAGACTGGGAGGCGTGTACACCAACAAACCGTTGCCTGAAAATGAGACACCTATTGTCGATAGTGACGCTATAAAGCCTCTGTGCTCCTCAGCAAAGAAAATAAAGGTCCAAGAAAGTGAAGGACAAGCTAAAAATGACAACAGAGGAAATGGGTTTATCCTTATGGATGTAAAACTACTGTTTGGGTTTTTATGCGCTAACTTTAGATGTGACAAATGTTATCAGTACTCACTGACCTGTGAGATCGTCGAAGAGACTCGGAATGGCTTTTGTCATGAAATGAGTATCAAGTGCACAAGCTGTGCCAATTTCAATACTTCTGATGTTTCATCTTCAGCTACTCACAAACAAAGAAGTAAATGTGCGAATGGTGGCATTTGTGCGTTCTATTGGGAAAGGCCACAGTGCAATGCAGAATTTTTCGATATACATGAACACAAGTCAACCCATGGCAAAGAAAGCATACAGGAGAACGCTGCACAGGATCTATTCAGCAAGTAAGGACATTGCAATGGAAAGACCCTGAGAGCACTCAAAAGGGGATTCATAGACACTGCAGCTGCAGTTAAAGGAGACCTTTATTCAACAGGAGCTCATTAAACTTCATTTTGTGAGTTCTTTTTCTGTTTTTCTTTGTTTTCTCGGAATTGTCTTTTTAGCATAATTGGTGATCTTTGAAACAAGATATCTCTGGATCTGTACATTCAATTGACATGAAAATTAACATAGTTGGTTGTCATATAATCTTACAGATTCTGACCTAAAATGGATACAATTGAATTCAAAGTTTTAGTTTTATGACCATCATGCATGTGACGTACGTCTAGTTAATTTTCCCTGATATGATGGATGATTTAAAGGGACCTTTAGCTTTTCATAACATTAGAACCCCTGAACATTTGTTGTAACTTTTCGTTTGCCAGAACGCATTCCACCGGGACTCATGTAGGATACAGCGACGAGATCAAGAGACAGACCGAGGGATCTTAGGGGAGACTATCGGCGCTATCAAAGACAGTAGTTTTCCCTGATACGAGACGAAGTTGCTTGCCGCTAATTTCGCGTCTCGGTGTCAATCGAGGAACCGAGCGAACGGGGGAAAGCGAAACGGGCAGCAGCGAACGGAGATACGAAGACCAGGGGGCGGCTTTTTCTCTTGATTTGGCGATCAGATCCCCAAAAGTTCGTGAGATCAAATAAGTTGTCAAGTTTATCATGTCCCACTCAACTTACATTCCATTTTAGCTAAATAGACCATGTAGAACTAGACACGTTATCACTCGCTGGCCAGACCTTTACAGAAGCACTAGCTTTATTGAAATCTTGTTATAGATTTTCCCCTGGATTTTATATATATTTGCAGTGATTTCTATTTCTGTGCAAAGCGGTAATATATATTGTGTAAAGTGATCAGTGGTCTAGCTCAGTCATTCTATTTCAAGGGATTTTGTGTTAATTTAAATCTATTTAATTAAACCATCTCAAGAGTTCCAGTTTTAAATATAATGATCTATCTATTATATTATTTCAAAAGATAATAGATGCTTAAATTAACTTTTAAAGTCGCGAAGGAATTTATAATTAATAAATTCAGTTAAGTCCTAGTTTTATAGATGTGGGTTTTTAACCACTAGAATTCGCGCAGTGTTTATTAAATACATAATTAAATACTCGAGTGTATTATAGGCTTAACGGGAAATTCATCGCGCTTTAGAAGGTTATTTGTTTTCGGTATATTACATGTCTTTTTTTTCTTTCATACAGAGTGATCGTAACCTGTGCGATCCCAGCATTAAGAAAGCAATAAAGAAATCAATCTAAGCAAAGCAAAGCATAAACAGTGTGTAGAGTTCCCCTGACGCAGAACTTGTTGAGACTGTGTAAATTTTTAATCTTTGAGGCGATTCTATGTTTGGAATTCCGCTATCTAACTTATAGCAAAGAAAGCACACCCAAAGACAAATTTAACGCACCATCAAACAACTTAAGTCGTAACGGGAAGAAGAACACTGGCCCGAGCTTTGTTAGTTTACTGACACAGAGAGATAATTCATAATTTCCTGGACAGTGATGTGACTAGTTTTCTCACTGGACTTAAACCATACCTCACGGATAAAGTGTACCAGCACGCGTAAGAATTTTATTATCCGTGGCATAGTCAAATAGACCACACTATCCTCACCCCGGTATCAGAGACCGTGCCCTCCCATAGAAACTGTTATTAAGAAAAGAGACACAACTACAGATTCATTTTCCAGCGATTACGGGACCCTTTTATGTGCTGACCACCTACCCGATAATCTGGGGCTAGAACTTGAACAAACACTCATACATTTAGTTGAGGTGTAACTGCTGTTGTGTTATTCTATGGAGTGCAAGATTTTTTCACAATCGGTAAGTGAGAGCAAGATGAGTGAAGGCCTTTGCTAGCGCGTGTATGAATGACAGGAAATTAATTCTTTTGTGTGACCATTTTGTTAACTTGCTTACCTGGTAACATATATCTTTTCTGTATACCCTACATTGTTCCTTTAAGTGGGATAGTTGATAATTTGTTAACTCTGTTTAAAACCACCTCCTTTCCATTTGCTTAGTAAAGGGAAGAACAGCTGGGAAGAACAGGTTTTTTTTTTTCTATCACTTATACCTAACTTGGTAACACCTCTTTCAGAGTAATTAACTTTACTGTTAGGTTAACGTACCCGTGTTCCTGATATTATCTATCTCTGGACTGGGTTTGTCTTTGTCTAATGAGCGGGAAGGGCTTAGTCGATACCAATCTTCTTCACCCCCTCCCAAACTTGTTATTTGCATTTGTGTACTTATGATAATTTATGTAATATCTGATATTTTTAGTAATTGATGTTTAAAGTGAATAAAATCACCTAAACTCATTTAGTTCTGTGTGTTGGATATACCCAAAGCCCAACATTTCCCCTATTCGTTTTAATATAGTTTGTATCAACGTCGTGTGTGTGTTTGAAAACACCAAATCGGTGAGCGCGCAGATGCGAGTCTGGAAAACTGGCAAATAATTGTTTGACCAGGAGAGTGAAAGAGAAGATTGAGAGACACGATTTGTCGTAAATAAGTCTGTCTTTACTCTCCTCCAGCACGCTGTGAAGTAACTATTAAATCTCTACATTTTCTATCACTGAGCTTTCCATCATCATTTTCCACTCTAAACCGGACCACTATTTCTACGACTCTTTTCTCTCAAAATAAATTTACGACAATATTTGGCTGGCTCGTCTGGGATAATTTTGAGATACATTTGATGCACACATATTTGTGGGCTGGTTCTGGGATCTTGAGCTACATTTGAGGCAATCGCATAGCCGGGATAAAGATATTTTGAGTCTGATTTAGTTTGGGTCTAACTAGGTAGAGTGTGAATGATTTGTCTTTGTGAATTAGGGAAATAAATAAATAATTACACCCCTAGACAAACGTTCTTTAAGTATTTGGGTTGTCCACACAGCATATTTACAGGTTGTTTTCTCTCCACAGCAGTAGAAAGTACAGATAAACAAATATATTTGCTATTTTAATTATCCTCTGGCGGAGATAATTATATTTCTTTCTTTATAAAAGTTGCTGGGATGGCGTGATTGTTTTACAGTCACTAAGGTTTTTGAAGTCAAAAAGAGTTGAGCTTAGCTAAAGACGGATTGTTCTGATTTTTAAAAATTAAGTTAACAACGTCTCATCTCAATAATTGACTTTAGGGACGGAGTTTGTTGTCAGAGATTTACAATTTAGGGAAAATTTTTTTTCTTTTAAATTGTTTTAATATAAATTTTTCTCTACTGTTAGTAAAAGTAGATTCTTTTCCAGTGTAACTTACCATTTAGTGGCATAGTCGCTTGCGTTTAGAGCCTTAATTGCCAGATAATAGCAGCGATAAGTTTGCACAGTACAGGTAGGAGGTAACACAGGTAAATTTGTACTTGTGTTTTTTTTTTCTCGTAGCGGTTCAGAGTTCCTCCCTTTCGCGTTTCTTCTTACTAGTTCTCTAAGCATACTTCATCTTATTCTTTAACAATGGCAGAGAGGATAAAGATGAGGTCCATCTTGAGGTTGGAAGCGAAAGATGCAGGATTAGATGCAGAAGCTGCAAACGCGTTTATTAACCAGGAATTGGAAATATATGACGCGGAGCAACAGAGAGCCGAAGCTGAGAGGAAGGCGGAGCAACAGAGAGCAGAAGCTGAGAGGAAGGAAGAGAAAGAAAGAACAGAGAGGAGAGAAGCCCAGGAGAGGGCAGATAAGAAAGAAGCGGAAGAACGTCTTTTGGAACAGAAGAAAATTGAAGCAGAGATGGAAACTCGCAGAGAGAGAGAGAGAGACAAGGAAAGACAGCATCAACTGGCGCTTAAGGCTCTAGAGAGTCGGGGCGCCTCTACTTCGACTAACGGAGAGCCGTCTTCGCCCCAGTCTCAATCAATGGACCTCTCCAGTACTCAATCTGCCCAATTAACTGCTATGTCGTTTTCTTTAGAATCTTTTCCTAGCCCTAACGAAAAAATTGACAGCTACCTAGAAAAATTCGAGAGACTCGCGATTCTTTATGGGTTAGAGAGTACCCGCTGGGCGCTCAAACTTTCAACGTCACTGAAAGGCAATGCTTATGACGTGTACACAAAGCTGGGACCGAATCAACATGATTACGACATGTTGAAAAAGGCCTTACTACAGCAGTTTGAGATGACTGCCCGAAAGTTTCTGCAGTTGTTCAGAAACAGCCGAAAAGAGAGCACGGAAACATTTCCCCAGTTCTCTTCACGTCTCACGGGTTATCTGACAAAGTGCATTGAATTATCTGACCTACCTCTTTCATATGAGGGACTCCTCGAACTTGTTCTTGTGGAGCAGATAAAATCCACTTTGTCGAATGAAACTCGTAGATTTTTGGCGGAACAGGGGGCAGTCAGGCTTGAAGACATACTCAATAAAGCCGAACGCTATAGCAATGCAATGGCCGAACTTCCCAGCACTAAACGTAAACCCACCGATGAGCCATCTCGAAAACAGAATCTAGAACAGGCATCCTATTCGTCCACTTCCTCTCAACATTATAACCAACGAGATAACAATACCCAGAAACCTCCCCAGGAAAAAATCGAAATTCTACAAAACCCGATACCCCCCCAACAACAATTCTGATCAACCCAACAAGCCTACGTGGCAGCGCGGCCACCAAGGTCAAGGAAAAGGGAAGACCCCTACACCAGGAACGTCTGATCAGGGCAAACAAACCGGTGCAAACCGCATTGGATGTTTGCATACAGCCTCGAAAGGTAGAGTCAATGTCAGTGATTCTCAACCTGAGGGGGACCGACCCTCAACTCGAGGAACTGTAATTTTGAACGGTACCTCCACTACTTGTCTTTTTGACACTGGATTAAGTTTTGATTGTATTGTCGCTAGGCACCTAGTCAAACCCGGTCAGGAGACAGAGGAAACCGTCAAACTTAGTGGAGTTTTCAGGAGTGATGCACCCAGGACGCTTCCTATCGCACTGGTAGAAATACACTCTGACTTTGTCAGAGGAGTTATTAAAGCGGCCATAATGGATGATCCGATCTACCCAGTTATCCTGGGATGTAGATATGTGTTCATTGGGAGACCTAAGGAGCCGATTGTGGCAGCGGTAACCACAAGAGGGCAAGCCAAGAAGGAGAGGGAGCCTGCGCCAAACTTGTTGCCGAATGAACTGAAGGAGGCGCAACAAAAGGACCCTACTCTGGCGCCCTGCTTTAAAAAACTGCCCATGGCTAAGGACCCCAGACACAACGGAGACATCTTTTCTAAGGATGGTGTATTGTATCGTAGAACGGGCAACCCGGACACGGGGAATAACCAGCTCCTAGTACCGACGCAGTACAGAAACCAGATCTTAGAAATGGGGCACTCTCTTCCCTTTAGCGGACACATGGGACAAAACGCCACTATTCAGCGAATAAAAAACCACTATTGGTGGCCAGGAATGAACTCTGACATTGTCAGGTACGTGAAATCCTGCGCCCAGTGCCAACGGGTAGCACCCAAGCACTTGACACCCCCAGTACCTATGGGGCAAATGCCAATAGTAGGGACTCCATTTGAACGGGTTGCTGTCGACATTATTGGTCCTCTGGAAAAGACCAAAAGAAGGAACAGGTTCATCCTGACCTTAGTTGACACTTGCACTATGTGGGCCGAAGCCGTACCGCTACCATGCACTAATTCCAAGCATGTCGCAGAAGCCCTTGTGCAAATTTTTACACGGTTGGGATTCCCTCAACAAGTTTTGACGGACAATGGATCCCAATTCCGTAGCCTGTTAATGGAGGAGATCTTTAAGATCTTGAGGGCCAAACATATCCACACAAGTCCCTACCATCCGGCCGGAAATGGGCTCGTGGAACGTTTTCACGGTACCCTCACCATGATGTTACGTAAGCTGGGTCAGGAGAAACCGGAAGACTGGGACCAATATATATCGGCTGCCTTATTCGCCTACCGAGAGGTACCCCAAGCGTCTACGGGTTTTGCGCCAGCTACACTTTTATTTGGCAGACCTATTAAGGGGCCACTAGAAGCCTTACTTCGGTCCCTGACAGACCAGAAGGCTGACGAGACAGTCGTCTCTGCAAGCAAGTATGTATCTGAGCTTAAGGAAAGGCTAAAGCTAGGATGGGATCTAGCTACTACCAACCTTAAGAAAGCCCGCGCTAAAATTACTAAAAGATACAACAAAGCTGCAAAAGAGAGAGAACTACAACCAGGGGAGAAAGTCCTATTGCTACTTCCAACCGGAAGCAATAAACTTCGCATCGGATGGCAAGGACCGTTTACCGTCCTTAAAAAGATCTCACGTACCAACTACAAGATCTCCATCAAAGGAAAGGAGAAGGTCTTCCACATAAATCTGCTAAAGAAATATTTGGAAAGACCGGTGCCATCCTCCGAGCATCTCCTGGCTGTCGCCATAGCAACGGAAGACGAGGAAGATGATGATGGTTGCATGGAGTATCCATTGCAACCCACAGAATCCTTTAAAGATGTCAAGTTCGGCGACAATCTCTCACCAGAACAACAAACAGAAACCAGGGCTCTACTAAAACAGTACAGTGCAGTCTTAACGGATGTACCTGGTCGAACAAATCTCATTGAATTTGATATGAAATTAACAAACGAGACCCCTGTTCAAACCAGAGTTTACCCCATCCCGTACGCTAAAGCTGATGCACTTCGCGGAGAAATAGACAAGCTGCGTCAGGCAGGAATTATCAGTGAGTCTACATCTCCTTACAGCTCGAGTGTAGTGCTGTTGCAGAAGCCCAATAAGGAAGTTCGGCTGTGCATTGATTACAGGTTGCTAAACGCAGTAACGGAATTCCAGCCCGAACCTCTCCAAACTGTTTCTGAGTTGTTCACCAAGCTCAGCAAAGCAAAGATCTTCTCCAAGATTGACCTCAGCAAAGGTTATTATCAAATACCAGTCAAGGAGGAAATTAAACCTTTGTTAGCTTTCAGCACTAGTGAAGGACATTACACATTTAACGTGATGCCGTTCGGTTTGCATAACGCACCAGGAGTGTTCACCAGGATGATGAGGAAGCTTCTACAACCTTTGCAAAGTCCCCATATCCATAATTTCATGGATGACATCTTAATTGCATCGGAAACCTATGAAGAACATATTGCTACGGTTGCTATGCTCCTCAGGAGACTACAGGAAACGGGTCTCACAGCCAGACCTAGCAAATGTCTCATCGGGTTTGAACAGTTAGACTTCCTGGGGCACACTATTTCTCACGGATGCAGTTGGCCTATTAAGAAGAACGTGGAGAAAATAATGGCAGCAAAAAGACCCCGAACGAAGAAAGACGTACGTTCCTTCATATCGCTATGTGCATACTATCAGAAGTACATCCAGAACTTCAACGGACTGACGGCACCTCTGACTGACCTCACAAAGAAAGGTTGTCCTGATAAGGTCATATGGGATCAAAAGTGCGAACACGCGTATAGCACTTTGAAAGGACAGTTGTCTGCATACCCCATTTTGAGGTTGCCTGACCTCAAGAAACCTTTTGTACTGAGAGTCGACGCGTCAGGTCAGGGCATCGGGTCAACACTGCTTCAAGCCGATGACAGTGACCTGAACATGCTATTTCCAGTTGCCTATGGCAGTCGGAAATTAAATAAAGCGGAACGGAACTACAGCGTAGTTGAAAGGGAATGTCTTGCTCTGATTGACGGTATCAGACGCCATCATGAGTTTCTTTATGGTACATCTTTCACGGTGCAAACAGACCACGCTCCGTTAGCATTTCTTGGTGCCAATAAAGAATTTAACGCAAGGATCATGCGTTGGGCGCTTCTTTTAAGCGTTTATTCTTTCAAAGTGGAATATATTCCGGGAAGACAGAATGTCGGGGCTGATTTTCTGAGTAGAAACTGGTCTACAGAGGAAGAAGAGCAAACTGAAGATACCACTCATCCTAAAATCACCAATCAGGTCACCTCCATTGTCAAAAATGAAAACATGAAAAATGGTTTCATGTCTAAAAGTGGGGACGATTGTGACGTACGTCTAGTTTGACTAGTGAATTTTCCCTGATATGATGGATGATTTAAAGGGACCTTTAGCTTTTCATAACATTAGAACCCCTGAACATTTGTTGTAACTTTTCGTTTGCCAGAACGCATTCCACCGGGACTCATGTAGGATACAGCGACGAGATCAAAGAGACAGACCGAGGGATCTTAGGGGAGACTATCGGCGCTATCAAAGACAGTAGTTTTCCCTGATACGAGACGCAGTTGCTTGCCGCTAATTTCGCGTCTCGGTGTCAATCGAGGAACCGAGCGAACGGGGGAAAGCGAAACGGGCAGCAGCGAACGGAGATACGAAGACCAGGGGGCGGCTTTTTCTCTTGATTTGGCGATCAGATCCCCAAAAGTTCGTGAGATCAAATAAGTTGTCAAGTTTATCATGTCCCACTCAACTTACATTCCATTTTAGCTAAATAGACCATGTAGAACTAGACACGTTATCACTCGCTGGCCAGACCTTTACAGAAGCACTAGCTTTATTGAAATCTTGTTATAGATTTTCCCCTGGATTTTATATATATTTGCAGTGATTTCTATTTCTGTGCAAAGCGGTAATATATATTGTGTAAAGTGATCAGTGGTCTAGCTCAGTCATTCTATTTCAAGGGATTTTGTGTTAATTTAAATCTATTTAATTAAACCATCTCAAGAGTTCCAGTTTTAAATATAATGATCTATCTATTATATTATTTCAAAAGATAATAGATGCTTAAATTAACTTTTAAAGTCGCGAAGGAATTTATAATTAATAAATTCAGTTAAGTCCTAGTTTTATAGATGTGGGTTTTTAACCACTAGAATTCGCGCAGTGTTTATTAAATACATAATTAAATACTCGAGTGTATTATAGGCTTAACGGGAAATTCATCGCGCTTTAGAAGGTTATTTGTTTTCGGTATATTGCATGTCTTTTTTTTCTTTCATACAGAGTGATCGTAACCTGTGCGATCCCAGCATTAAGAAAGCAATAAAGAAATCAATCTAAGCAAAGCAAAGCATAAACAGTGTGTAGAGTTCCCCTGACGCAGAACTTGTTGAGACTGTGTAAATTTTTAATCTTTGAGGCGATTCTATGTTTGGAATTCCGCTATCTAACTTATAGCAAAGAAAGCACACCCAAAGACAAATTTAACGCACCATCAAACAACTTAAGTCGTAACGGGAAGAAGAACACTGGCCCGAGCTTTGTTAGTTTACTGACACAGAGAGATAATTCATAATTTCCTGGACAGTGATGTGACTAGTTTTCTCACTGGACTTAAACCATACCTCACGGATAAAGTGTACCAGCACGCGTAAGAATTTTATTATCCGCGGCATAGTCAAATAGACCACACCATCCTCACCCCGGTATCAGAGACCGTGCCCTCCCATAGAAACTGTTATTAAGAAAAGAGACACAACTACAGATTCATTTTCCAGCGATTACGGGACCCTTTTATGTGCTGACCGCCTACCCGATAATCTGGGGCTAGAACTTGAACAAACACTCATACATTTAGTTGAGGTGTAACTGCTGTTGTGTTATTCTATGGAGTGCAAGATTTTTTCACAATCGGTAAGTGAGAGCAAGATGAGTGAAGGCCTTTGCTAGCGCGTGTATGAATGACAGGAAATTAATTCTTTTGTGTGACCATTTTGTTAACTTGCTTACCTGGTAACATATATCTTTTCTGTATACCCTACATTGTTCCTTTAAGTGGGATAGTTGATAATTTGTTAACTCTGTTTAAAACCACCTCCTTTCCATTTGCTTAGTAAAGGGAAGAACAGCTGGGAAGAACAGGTTTTTTTTTTTCTATCACTTATACCTAACTTGGTAACACCTCTTTCAGAGTAATTAACTTTACTGTTAGGTTAACGTACCCGTGTTCCTGATATTATCTATCTCTGGACTGGGTTTGTCTTTGTCTAATGAGCGGGAAGGGCTTAGTCGATACCAATCTTCTTCACCCCCTCCCAAACTTGTTATTTGCATTTGTGTACTTATGATAATTTATGTAATATCTGATATTTTTAGTAATTGATGTTTAAAGTGAATAAAATCACCTAAACTCATTTAGTTCTGTGTGTTGGATATACCCAAAGCCCAACATTTCCCCTATTCGTTTAATATAGTTTGTATCAACGTCGTGTGTGTGTTTGAAAACACCAAATCGGTGAGCGCGCAGATGAGAGTCTGGAAAACTGGCAAATAATTGTTTGACCAGGAGAGTGAAAGAGAAGATTGAGAGACACGATTTGTCGTAAATAAGTCTGTCTTTACTCTCCTCCAGCACGCTGTGAAGTAACTATTAAATCTCTACATTTTCTATCACTGAGCTTTCCATCATCATTTTCCACTCTAAACCGGACCACTATTTCTACGACTCTTTTCTCTCAAAATAAATTTACGACAATGCATATATAATGAGGCACAAATATCAAACATTCCAGAAATATAAATTTTGAAAATTGATTAAAAATTAACCTTTCTGTCAATCTCTGTCATTTTAGTTCATGTTCTTTCGCTATATATAATGATTCAATTTGCCAAGTTTCAGTCAGATCCTTATAAAAATAACATAGTTATGATGTTTTAAAAAAGGTGTATAATTTATTCACTACGGCGGCCATATTGGATAGCTAATTTGCATAATTAATGAGGTCATTATGTGGACAAACATTTTAAGTCCATACTAACACTATACCCATGGTTGTTTGATTTTGAAAGGAAAATTTGAGTTTTTTACCCTATCAAGGTATCCTTCTACCTTAACTTGTATGTTACTATATAATGTGCAATATTTAGTAACTCATGTTTCACATAATTAAATTGAGTTATCTGTATACAAATGATCTTTGTATAGAACTAAACTAAGTTTTAAGTATAGCCAGGTGATTAAAAATTTAAGCTTATGTATTTAATCAAGACCATGTGGAGTGGACGTCCACAAGGGGGGGGGAGGGGTCAATTAAAAGTGGACATGGGGGAAGGGAGGGTCAAAAAATGCCAGAATTGTGTGGACGTCTTTTATGGATGGCCCCAAAGACAGTTGGGCATAGGGCTGGCTACACCATCATGTAAAAATATCAGAATCATGAACAAGTCATACAAAGCAAGTAATTCAAAATATCAATTCAAGTTAGCAGGAGGCCCTCCATCAGTGAGGACAAACACACATTATGAAGAAAGTCTTAAGTCTGGAGTGACGACTCGATTCCGTCCATCCACTGAGGAGAAACTCTTGATCAGGCGGCTGGCTGGCTTTTTCACTGACTGAACAAGGAAGAACAACACTGTGACGGCAGAAATTAAACAAACAAAACTATAAAATGGACATTGTCAGATTTTGCAAAATAAGATGGGAAGGAAATATATGAGGACACTGAAAACGAGAGAAATAGTGCTATCCTCAGGGCATGAGGAGGAACTTGTTCTCTTATTTGCCATCAGTAACACATGGACAAAACTTATTGTTTTCCTTTCTTAACATTGTCTTGATTACTAAGATTAAGCCTTTTGACGAGAAAATTTCCATAAATATTAAATACATGAAACACAACAGTTAACGTCACTGGGAACCTAAAACACGATTATTTTAAATTTTACTTTATCAAACAAAACAATATACAAAATCTTAATAATTTGCAATGGATGTTTTATTATAGAATGGCTAACCCTGCCAAATACAGAAACAAACTTAAACCATAACAAGAGAGCACATGAATTTCCATTCATGCAAACAGGTCACCACCGCCACCCAACAATTACCACTATACTCTCCTCTCAATTCTTGCAGTCAATAAATGCCTTTATGTACACAACTTGGCTCAAAACTCCCATCACCTAAATAAAATTATAGCAATTCCAAATTTTAATGAGAAGAATGAAGTTACATCCAGTTCACCAACATGTAGTAATAAAAATACATATATTTCATTCAGGTGCTTCAATAAAGCTAGAGCCCCTTTATCATATAAGAGTTACGCGAACTAAAATTTGGCCGCAATTTTCGGCTGAACGAGTATTGCAGGAAAATGGACCCAATCGCGAGTTTCAGACCCAATATGCATTTTCATTTAGGTTAACTAATAATTTGAAATAAAATTAGATGCAAATACAGTAGCACATATTTGTACTGTTCTTTGTATTTCAACTAATAAAACAAAAAGAAGAAAACTAGTTTACTTACAGGTTTATTGAACAGAATCAGTAGCGCAAATTTTTAACACATACTTGGTTGAATTTCATATACCGTTAGAATTCCACTATTTAGCAACAAATATTCTGTTAGAATTGCAACACTTAGCAAAACATACTACCTTATAAAATAATATAATAAAAATTAATTATAATTTTATTATAGTTTTATTATATATATATATATTAATATATGTAGCCTATATATATATATATATATATTAATATATAAAAATTATAATAATAAAACTACAATAAAATTATAATTAATTTTTATTGTATTATTTTATAAGGTAGTATGTAGTAGGATATATATATATATATATATATATATATATATATATATATATATATATATATATATATATATATATATATATATATATATATATATATATATATGATCATAGACTACTCACTTACTGAAAAGATCAAACAAAACAGAAGATAAGGAAGCCAAAATAGAGAAAAATATAAAATTTTATTATATTATATAATTTTTATTATATAATTTGATATATTACAATTATATATTCAGGAAAAATCAAGAGAGCAGAAAAGACCATTATATATCGCCTTTATAAACCTCACAAAAGCATTCGACCTAGTTAGTAGGGATGGACTCTTTAAAATCCTCCTGAAAATAGGCTGCCCTTCTAAAATGCTGGAAATGATAAAGTCATTCCATGACGACATGAAGGGAACAGTCCAATATGCTGGAAGCACGTCACAGCCCTTTGATATACGAAGTGGCGTTAAACAAGGCTGTGTTCTGGCTCCGACCCTCTTCGGAATCTTCTTTGCCTTACTCTTGAAACATGCATTCAGAGATGCAACTGAAGGAATATGCCTTCACACTAGGTCAGATGGCCGTCTGTTTAATTTTTCAAGGCTGAAGGCAAAAACAAAAATCAGAAGGGTCACTATAAGAGACTTGTTGTTCGCTGATGATGCTGCAGTCGTCACTCAAAGCCAAAAGGAGCTTCAGAGCTTGATGAATCGCTTCACTAAAGCATGCAAGGACTTTGGCCTCACAATAACTCTAAAGAAAACGATTGTGCTGAGTCAGGATGTGGGTGCTGCACCAGTTATCACTATCGATAACTATGAATTGGCAGTGGTGCACCACTTCACATACCTAGGGTCTACCATCAATGACAAACTCTCACTGGATACAGAAATCGACAGCCGCATTGGCAAAGCTGCAGCTACCTTTGCCCGCCTCACACTGCGTGTTTGGGGAAACTCTAAACTCACAATGAAGACCAAAGCTGCGGTATATAATGCCTGCGTCACCAGCACACTCCTATATGGCAGCAAGACCTGGACGACCTATGCTAAGCAAGAAAGAAGGCTCAATACCTTCCATTTGCGGTGTCTACGCCGCATCCTCGGCATCTCGTGGAAAGATAAAGTGACAAATGTCGAGGTGTTGTCACGTGCTGGCCTTCAAAGTATGTATACGCTGCTTAGACCGCGCAGACTTCGCTGGCTTGGCCATGTTCGCCGCATGGAAGATGGTCGCATCCCAAAAGATATCTTCTACGGACAATTAGCAGATGGCAAGAGAACAGTTGGGCGACCACAGCTGAGGTTCAAAGATGTGTGCAAGAGAGATATGAGGGCACTGGACATGGATCCAGCAACATGGGAGGATGAAGCTGCCGATCGCACTAAGTGGCGATGCTATTTACGGCACCACCTCAGATTGGGCGAAGAGAGGCTCACACAAGAAGCAGAGGTGAGGAGAAAACGTCGAAAGGAGCACCAGGAAAATAAGCAGTTGAGGGCTGTCACCTCAGGGGCGCATTCCCATAGTCAGTTATGACTGAAGGGGCTATTATTATTATTATATAAAATATATATATAATATACAAATTTATAATTATATATTATATTTATAAAATAAATATATATAAATATAATCTTATAAATATAGAAGAGGTGTTAAATATAATAATAATAATAAATTCTTTAAGCACCAAACACGGCGCATAAGGCAGAAACCAGTGCTCTCCAGGTTGTACGTTGTGACGCCACTCCTCTTAGCTCTTGCACATTGTTTAATCCCAATGTTCTTCCTTCTCTTATTATTGTTCTTCTGAGTGTTTCTTTTGGTCTTCCTTTTTTCCTCTTACCCTCAGGAACCCAAGTGAGTGCCTGCAATGGTATTCTGTTGTTTTGCATTCGTAGGACATGACCGATATATGACCATCGTCTTTTCCTTATATAGTTGGAGACATATTTCAGCCTAGAATCTTCTCTTATTTGTCGATTAGTCTTGAATTCTTTCCAACTGATGTTCATGAGTTTTCTAAGACATTTGTTCTCGAATGTATTCAGCTTGTTCTCCAATGATTTTGTTATTTTCCAACTCTCACAGCCGTATGTTAACATTGAGATAACATTTGAATTAAACAGACGAAGCTTGGTATGTATAATGATCGTAATTTCCAAATGTTAGATAATCTATTGAAGGCGCTAGCTGCCAAAGCAATTCTAGTATGAATTTCTCTTGTTGTGTCACCATCCTGAGTTATTTTACTGCCTAAATAATTGAAACTTTCAACTTTCTGTAGTTTTTCCCCGTTCAGGATGATATTAAAGGTCTCGTTAGAAAAGTTCATTTTTAGTTTTAGAGGCATTTATTTGGAGACCTATTTTAACCGAAAGATGACACAAATTATTTACTGCTTCTTGGGATTGTCTGGGTGTTGAACTTAAGAATGCTAAATCATCTGCGAAATCCAGGTCCCCCAGGAATTTTCCATTTGTCCATTTTATACCTAATTGTTCATTGTGGGTATAGTTTCTCATAACCCAATCAATAGCTATTCCAAAAAGTAGTGGTGACATAATACAGCCTTGTTTCACCCCTGTTTCTACTGTAAACCATTCTGTATTCCCTTTATTTGTTCTAACACAACATCTTGCATTGTCATATAGAGCTTTGATTATATTCACATATTTTGTTGGAAAACCATAGATTGTAAGTATCTTCCACAATGATCGGCGGTGTAGACTATCAAAGGCTTTTTGAAAATCGACGAAGGTGATAATAAGTGGCGATTGCATTTCCACTGATTCTTCTATAATTGTTCTTAGTGTGAATATTTGATCAATACACGATCGTTTCGGCCTGAAACCCACATATGACTTTTAATAGGTGAAAGTCAATTAAATATCTGTTAAAGTCAGTTATATAACTGGAACCACCAGGCCTTTACACCCCTCCATTTTAATATATTATTCTTGTTCAGAGTTTCTTCTTTATTTTTTTAAACGTATAAGCATAATTGTGATTGTCCCTATTTACAATGATTTGACAAATGTGATGCCACTTTCTCATATCGGCAGTTGTTCATATTATTTGGAATTGAAAACAATATATATCCTAATTATAACCCATCAGAGGTTGAACAGGATATTTATCTTCATTAATTTAAAAAAAAAAAATCTTACTCGATGCTTATTCTCGCTACTAGCCCTGGTTTTGTCCAGCCGAAAATGGCGTCTACGTCGTTCAGCCTCGTTTTCGATTCTGACATAGTTCGCGTAACTCTTATATGATAAAGGGGCTCTAAATAAAGCTATTAAAATAAAACATATTTATTTATTTCACTTGCATCATTTTTTTCGCCCATCTTGTCTGCTCACTTCTTATACCTGAATATCTTACACACCGGCTAGTGAACACATTAACTATGTATCTCTCATACAAAATACATTAAAAATATTATCACTCGCTCAGCATCTAGCCTTTGTGGCATCACTTTTCCTTTGACGCCATGTGCCTCATGAGCTGGCCTGTCAGTTTTTCTAGTCTCTTCACATCTTGAGCATGTTCAGTGCGGTATTGAAAACACTGGAATAAAACAAAAAAATAATACTGCAAGCATCAGCATTCTTCACAACCAGTTTTGAAATTAGGAGCTGTTGCACTGAAAGAAAAGTCACCAAAGTCTCTAATTTAGCACTTCATCAATGAAAAACATAAAACATCGTAAAACTATACTCCATACAGTATTTTCTAACCCGGACACTTCCCCGCGCCAGTTTACCTTTTAATGAGCATCTGATTGACACTGTGGTTAGAGCAACTTCCTACTGAGGCAAAGTTATCAGGTTCAATACCAGATAGCATCTCGCTCCAGTCTACCCAGCTGTAAATTGGTACCAGACTCTGTTCATGAATTAAGGTAGGCAGAGACAGTGTGGATGGGAACTGGTCACCCCACCACATGATGCTGAACCCAGTTTAGAGAAATCTCTAACAATTCACTCACTAATGGCAGTATCTGCTATGGGCTTACCCTTACCTTCACATTATCTTTTACATTATCAATTATCAACTAAAAATACAGACTATAATAAAAAAACGCATATACATACAATCACATATCAGCAGTTTTATACAAAGTCAGAAAATCAAACATTTTTATATATAAGAGAATGATGTGTACTATCACCACTACTGTATATCATGGACAATGTCATAACACAAAGAAAAATCACATGATCAAATCTAACCATGTGATATTTAAAAACAAAAATGCTCTGACGGCTAGCGAACATTTTACAGAGATTGTACAGGCCAGATCAGCAGTCATCTCTGCATGGAAGGGCGGCGGCTGCTAGTGCTTTGCATCTCCAGCATCTTCTGTCTCTTGCCCTAATAGAACGCTCCAACAAACTCATGTCCATCTCTAGACATTATCTTCCCACTTATAGCACTGTCTAGGATTACTGCACCCTCTGGCATGTCATACAAGGCAACTCATATGAGGTTATGTATGGGATTGAAAACCTCATCATGTAAAACAAAGAGCCACAGAAACAATCGCTGTGACAGCATGTGCAAGCTTTGGCACAGGGTTCCCGCAACAGGAACAGCTGCAGTGGTGGCTCTATGCCCCGTAAAATGCACTGCTGAAAATGATAAGTGTTGCCTATAACTGTCATCTTATTGTAACTTCTATTATGGTTTTCAAAATAAGAATACAAAAAGCAAGAGGGGCTTTCATTGCATTGGGAAACATATGGAGAACAAGAGAAATCAAGTCCAACACGAAAATAAGAATCTTTAACTATGTCAAGTCAGTCCTATTGTATGGCTCGTTCTATACTAATGTCCTTAAATCTTCTACTATTTACTGGACCCAGTATCAAGGTCTTTGTCTTGTTTGGACTGACACATACTGTAGGAGAACAACAGAAGTGATTGCGTCATTTAAGGGCTGAGTTGCCCACTGTATACTTCTGGTGTTATCTTGTGTGTTTCGTACTGATAAATAGCCAGCAAAGCATCTTTTTTTGGGGATGCCTAGCTGGCCGTGGGGTCAGTGTGATTCGCTTGATAGCTAGGCGGAGTTGTCGTACGGAAGGTATGGGGTTCGAACCCTGGGTAAGCCACTCACGTCTGTTGTTTTTCTGTTGTCCAAGTGTTCTACTTCTTTATTTCTTACGAGTGCCTGAAAACATACCTTTATGTTTGTCTAATATTAATTTACTGTTTACAGGCCTCGGGTTTCCCTTCCTTATGTGTTATTTATGTTTATACAATACCAGAAACCTACCCTCTGTTCTATACTAATGTCCTTAAATCTTCTACTATTTACTGGACCCAGTATCAAGGTCTTTGTCTTGTTTGGACTGACACATACTGTTAATAGGAGAACAACAGAAGTGATTGCGTCATTTAAGGGCTGAGTTGCCCACTGTATACTTCTGGTGTTATCTTGTGTGTTTCGTACTGATAAATAGCCAGCAAAGCATCTTTTTTTGGGGATGCCTAGCTGGCCGTGGGGTCAGTGTGATTCGCTTGATAGCTAGGCGGAGTTGTCGTACGGAAGGTATGGGGTTCGAACCCTGGGTAAGCCACTCACGTCTGTTGTTTTTCTGTTGTCCAAGTGTTCTACTTCTTTATTTCTTACGAGTGCCTGAAAACATACCTTTATGTTTGTCTAATATTAATTTACTGTTTACAGGCCTCGGGTTTCCCTTCCTTATGTGTTATTTATGTTTATACAATACCAGAAACCTACCCTCTGTTCTATACTAATGTCCTTAAATCTTCTACTATTTACTGGACCCAGTATCAAGGTCTTTGTCTTGTTTGGACTGACACATACTGTTAATAGGAGAACAACAGAAGTGATTGCGTCATTTAAGGGCTGAGTTGCCCACTGTATACTTCTGGTGTTATCTTGTGTGTTTCGTACTGATAAATAGCCAGCAAAGCATCTTTTTTTGGGGATGCCTAGCTGGCCGTGGGGTCAGTGTGATTCGCTTGATAGCTAGGCGGAGTTGTCGTACGGAAGGTATGGGGTTCGAACCCTGGGTAAGCCACTCACGTCTGTTGTTTTTCTGTTGTCCAAGTGTTCTACTTCTTTATTTCTTACGAGTGCCTGAAAACATACCTTTATGTTTGTCTAATATTAATTTACTGTTTACAGGCCTCGGGTTTCCCTTCCTTATGTGTTATTTATGTTTACAGCAACAAAAACAACAACCATAAAGCTACAGATTTTTATAAACAGGTACTTGCATAGAATAGAAGGACTGAAATGGTATGACAAAGTCACAAATGTGGAATTGATGACAAGAACCAGACCAGTGCCAGTGGAACAAGAGCTGAGAAGAAGACGCTGGCAATGGATAGGACACACATTGAGGAAACCTGTTGATAGCATTACAAGACAGTCCTTGTTCTGGAATCCACAGGGAAAGAGAGGTAGAGGTAGACCAAAAAACACATGGAAAAGAGAGCTGGATAAAGAGGTGAAAATGATGAGGAAAACATGGAAATAACTTGAGCAGATGGCAAATGACAGGAAGACTTGGCATGTGTTTGTTGAAGGCCTCTGCTGCTCGGGGAGCTAAAGAGATTGATTGATAACTGTCATCAACTGTTCCTTCTATTATGGTTTTCAACAAGGAGTTGTCTCTTATATGGCCTTGATCTGTCTAATTTTGATCTCCTGCATCAATTATTTTGTTCATTACTAGATTTTCTGGGAATTTCTTCAGTTGTTTTCCTCTTTCCATGAGACACTGCCATTTTTCTATGTAATCACACTTCAATGGCCTCAATTCCGTTTTTTCCCCTCCAAATGCTTGTTCACCATCTACATTTGTACACCACAGCTGTGACCTTTTTGTACCATTTCAATCTTTGTATTCCTTGCAAGCACCCAATTATGAAAGTCTGTAACTTCTTGGTTGTTATTCTCCATGTTTCAGAGCCATACAATAGGACTGACTTGACATTTAAGCTGAAGCTTCTTATTTTAGTGTTGGACTTGATTTTTTTTCTTCTTCTTCTTCTTCGTTTGTCCTGAAAAGGACGTTGGTTGCATTGTGTCTGTTTACGCCGTAGCTGCGATATCTGCGCCTTTCGGCCGACACATCCGACTTCAGCACGGCATTTTTTGGGACCGGGTTTGCCTTCCCTCTTCGATCCCTACTCTCTCAGCCAGACTGCAGTGATGCAGCCTGTTTCCAGGACCACCACGTGGAGGTGGAGTAGGGTCTTGGTCAGCTCTGGTTCGCTGACCCTGACGCAAGCAGTCAAGCTATGGGTCATTGACTGCATTCTCTATTGCTGCATCTTTGGGTCCCTGATTTCTTTTGATTTCCATATATTTCCCAACACAATGAAAGTTTGTATCTTTACTCTGGTATCAGTCTATGTCCCCAACTCTTATCTATACTGCTGCCAAGATGTATGTATGATTTTACATCTTGCAGAGGTGTTTCTTCAAGTGCAATTTTGTTATCGTTTCCTCCATTTATTCTAATTACCTTTGTCTTTTCCCTGTATATTTTCACCAAGTAGGGCCTATTTATGGTTATGGGACAGAAGAGTAAGTCTTGCATGCAACGCACATAATACACTTTAAGGCTAAGCACACGTTTTCTAAATTGTACAAGTTGAACCTGGACAATGCTTACCACTTTGTCATCTGTTATTTTAATATTTAATTTTCCATCACAGTGTCTGTATTTCATCACAAAACGGCACTGAAATCAAGTTGAAGTTTCACATTAGATTTGAATGAAAAATCTTAATATAACTAATGCATCAACATGAGAAGCAGAATACTATATTTGAGGACAGAGTGAAAACAAATTTGGCTATAGACCAACAATCGGCTGTACTTGCATACCTCGCTTTATTGTGCTTCGCAGATATTGCGCTTTTTTTCAAATTATTCATGTTTATTTATTAGAATGTGCCTTCTTCTTTAAATAGATTTTGGCTCTCCACCAGCAAAAAGATGATGATTCGCTGAAGGCTCAGATGATGAAGATTAGTATTTTTTCAGCAGTAAAGTATTTTTAATTTTACAGTACATTGTTCTTTTTAAACCTAACGCTGTTGCGCACTTAATAGACATAGTGTAAACATAATTTTAGGCTCTTATATGCACTGGGAAGACAAAACAATGGGTGTGACCCGCTTTATTGCGATATTCGCTTTATTGCGGTGGTCTGGAACCAGAAACCCAATATCATCTAAGTATGCCTGTATATGATACACCAATCTCTTCTCTCCCCCATAACTTAATCTTTCAACATTCTGCTCCATCCATATCCCATATTCCTCCAACAAAAGCAGACCAGAACTGAAAATGTGGGGTGAAAGGAGAGCAGGCTTGTGTGAACAGAACTCTTTTATAGCATGAGATCTATCTCTGACACCTTCAACACTGATGGCCATTTCCATCAATTGCAAAATAAAAACCTTATAAAGGTCTATGTAGCTTTTAAACTTAATGGGCTGAAGCATGGCTGTATCTGCTGAGTAGGCCTACTTCAGAAAATGAAGCAGTGGTATGAACTGAATTTTCTTCCTCGTACACTCTCAGATGTCTGCTTGAATATTTTCAAAGAAAGCAGTGGTCAACTTGAGGCTATTTGCATCTCCACAGAGTTTTTCCAGGACTAGTAACTTACTGGTGATGATCATATGTGCTTTCTGTGTTCCTCATATGCTGGACATCTTTGAAGCAGATGTTCAGCCGTCATTTTATCAGTGTCACATTTACACTCATCCACAGTTCCTACCTTATGCTTGCTGAACAGATGGTTGCCTATTCCGATCTGTTGCGGCCCATGCAGAGTTTGAAAATTACCACTTGTTTTTTTTTGCTGAGGTGGTAATATGCATCATTTTGTGTGTGTAGAGCTATCATAGAACGGAAGGGAGGCATCAAAGAAGAGTTGGCTACTCGAAAAGCAGCAGCTGGGAGACTTTTTCAGGCAATAAATTGAGGATTCCTCAGCAAAGGAGAGATTGGCAAGAGGATGAAGATGGCTGTATTCCGCTCCACCTATGTCCTTGACATATGGATGTGAGTCGTGGGCAATGACTACAACCCACAAAAGCGAGCTCAAAACCTCAGAAATGAGGTATGTGAGGAAGATGGTCTGCAACCAGACGATACGGCAAGGCCTCAAAACCCAGCCCCTGCATACCCAAGTAGAATAGTCCCAACTACGATGGTTTGGCTATGTATGCAGAATGGAAGAACATAGGCTACCTCGACAAATATAATAAACCAAGAGCCAGGGATCCAGACCTCCAGGACGACCCAGAGTTCGCTGGGAGGACAATATTAGACAATCCCTGAAGGACCGAGGACTAGACTGGAACAGAAGACCGATAGGACAGTATGGCGTTCTCTCTAGCATACTTCTACACCCCAGGGTAGAAGAGGAACGACTAAGTAAGTAAGTTGTGTGTGACCTGGATGCTCTGTATCCCATTTGTTTCCGTATCTGATTCTGATAAAACGCTTTGCTTCGTCGAACTGAACGAGGAGCAATAATGTTGAGTCTTCTGCATCTGGGTTCCGCACATGCCACATCAATCAATAATGATAACAACATGAAAACACACTTACTTTCAATGGATCGTTTAGGTATACGCGTTCTACTGCTTTGGCAAACTCCTCCCATGATGTAAAATAAGTCATGTTTCTTTAAACAAAGATATTAGTATGTCCTATTCCTATCTGTATAATGCGCTGATTACGCGATCAATTCGTGCATCACTTTATTTTCACTTTTTCAAAACCGTACGTTCACTTCCGACAAGTTTTGCTCTGCGGTGAAAACAAATCAGAGCTCAAGATATTATTTCGTTTTAAAAACATATGCTTGATTTCTATAATTTTTAGATGAGTGACAGAAGCCAAAATTTTATTTCAATACAATCAAATTTTATATTTGTATAATATTGTATTTAAGATTAGGGGAAAAAATGCTGCAAATTGTTCACATAAACATGGCGTCAATGTAGGAGGTGGGAAATAAGACTGTGGTTCATCGGATTTTATATTGCCACAGTGAGGATTGTTCACTAACAATACTTCTTATTCCACTACGAGCGCTTATAATTAGCAAGACTTTCGTGCTTGCAAGTAGTAAATTTCTAGGGAAATTTAAGGAAAGCGCATTATTTCTTTTCAAAACAAACATTGTGTGGATAAATGAGCTCATTTATACGTAGTAAATTGAGCAATGAGTAACTGAGTAGTGATTAACGACCTCATTGTTTTGAATTTTGGCTTGACTCTTAAACGGCGTATCACACCACATTGTTAGCACACGCTTGAAGTGTCATTTAAAGGACGCGGTCTGTGTTCATAATTAACGAAGTTGACACACAGCTGACTATAACCACAACAGAGCCGAACATCGTGTCAGAGACGCGGACCAACTCTCAAAATGAGGTATGATTTAATTTAGATTCTTGCATCCTAAATAAAAGACGTGAAACCGTTGGTGTGTTTATGTTTTCAATATTTTACGGACCACCGTAAATCATCTAAATTCTAATATTTTGAAATGGTTGTGCATGTGTGCAGTTCGCTTTCCATAACGTCTAGTTGTTGCAGAGTTATAGACAGTCAAGAGTACAGTATCTCGTCTTGGTAAACAATACACAAACACAAGGACCTCAGATGAATGCACATGAATGAATGCACGAAGTAACCTGTTGAGGAGCTTTCACTGCACTGGTAAACTAACGGAAATCAAGTTTAGAACAAAAATAAGAATCTTCAACTCAGATGTCATCAGTCCTATTGTATGGCTTTGAAACATGGAGAATAGAAACAGTGTCAACCAGAAAGCTATAGACTTTCATAAATGAGTGCTTTTGTAGAATACAAGGATAACTGAAATGATATGACAGGATCACTGTTGTGGAACTGATGGAAAGGACCAGATAAATAGGAATGGAACCTAACATGACAAGTAGATGCTGGCATTTGATATGACACACACAGCGAAAACCTGTTGATAGCATTACAAGTCAGTCCTTTTTCTAGAACCCTCCCTGGTAAGAACCTGTTGATAGAATTATAAGGCAGTCCCTTTTCTAGAACCCTCACCTGGTAAGAACCTGTTGATAGCACCATAAGCCAGTCCCTTTTCTACAACCCTTCCCTAGTAATTACTGGTTGATAGCATTATAAGACAGTCCCATTTCTAGAACCCTCCCAGGGTAAGAGAAATATGGGGAGACTAAAAACACACTGAGAAGAACCGGAGAGACATTATAGGGATAAAGAAGATATAAGAAGACCTTGAACAGATGGCACAGGACATGAAGGCTTGGAGATTATTTGTTGCAAGCGTGTGCTCCACAAGATGATGTGGAGATATTTGGGTAGGGTTTTGCAGTATGCCATTTTTCAATATTAGTATCCCACACTTATCTTTTTGCTGAAGATTTTTGTTTTACTTATTTTAATGTAATTCTGAGCGTCCGATTGCCAGAGTGGTTAAAGCACTGGTCTCTCACAGGAGGCTCACGGTATCATCACGCTCCAGTATTTCCAGCTGTAACTTGGTACCTGACTTTGCTCTTGAATTAGGGAAGGAAAAGGCAGCGAAAAAGGAAATTGGTCTCTCGATTCTGGACGTAGTATTATAAAGTCTCTAACACTTCACTTCCCTGCGGCAGTATCTGCAATAGGACAACCTTTACCTTTTAATGTAATTCTGTTTTCTCCATTGGTGTAGATAAAATATCTCACCTCACTAAATCTCCTGCCTGACAAAATTTTCCATACTAATCTTTTAGTCAAATGTTTTCAATTCACATATTTTAATGCACATTCTATTTTCTTTGTGGGTTTGCAAGTGAATTGACTTTGCAATGAGACGAGAAGTAAATGGAATAAAACCTAACACTGAAGTGGAAAAAAATAAATTTAAACTTTCCACCATCAGAGTTTAACCCATGTCATTCAGATCATGAGAGCAGCTATTTATCCACTGTTCCGTGGTGACTCGATTTGGATGTGCAAAATAAGAAATAACCAGGATGTACAGTAAACAGAATTATGTACTCTCAGTTCTGATTGACTGGACCTACCGCTGCAACTGAATGTGAAGGAATGGAGACTGGCACAGACACTTCATTTTGACGTACTTAATAAGTGTGAAATTGTTGATATTTCTAGTTAGTATAATAAAGCCTTATAACTGAATCTCGAGAAAAATCTTTCAGTTCACAGGGCAAGGAAAGCTGAACATCCCCACGCCAAAATACATTTATTTGAATATCTATGTCCTGTTGATTTTATACGTGATCAAATTGCACAGCTTTTGTAGATTTTTATAGTGCAGAGTTATTATTATTTGCTTTCCAGCTGTCTGTTTTTTTTAAGCTTTCATTTAGTTCATGCCAATCTTCCTGTCTTTTGCCGTCTTTTTAAGTTTTTCCATGTCATATTAATTGCTTTTATGAATGTATGCACTTCTCTTCTGCATGTGTTTTTGGGTTTACGTGTATATGTTTTACCCTGGGTGTTCCAGAACAAGGTTGTTTATGATGCTGTTAGCTGCTTTCTTCAATGTGTCCTTTCCACTACCCATGTTGTGTTTCCTCAAATCATGTTGCACTGGTATTTGTCTGTTATTTTCCATCTATCCCACTTTAGCGATCCTTTCGCTGTGTGCGGTTTTAGCTACTTCAGGAGTTGCTGCTTCAATCAGTCAGTACCCTTTAGCTCCCTGAGGAGCATAGGCCTTCAACAAACACATACCAAGTCTTCCTGTCCTGTGCCATCCGCTCAAGTTCCTTCCATGTGTTCCTCATCATTTTCACCTCTGTATCCAGTTCTCTTCTCCATGTGTTTTTTGGTCTACCTCTGCCTCTCTTTCCCTGTGGATTCCAGAACAAGGACTGCCTTGTAATGCTATCAACAGGTTTCCTCAATGTGTGTCCTATCCATCGCCAGCGTCTTCTTCTTAACTCTTGTTCCACTGGTTCTTGTCATCAATTCCACATTTGTGACTTTGCTGGCCACATCACCCCTAGTGTGCCGATGGACAAGAAAACATGGGCCTAACACCATATTCCCTGTATGCCTCAATGGGCGTGTAACGGGATCCTTTACCTACCTCTCCTTATTTTACATGATGAGGTAGCTAGCTTAATACTTTATTCATCTTGTTTGACATGCTATGTGGGATGTAATGTTATTTAGTTACAGCACACGGGTATCTGAGGCAATAAAAATGCTGACAAACTAGAAAAAGAAAAAACGCAAACATGCCACAACTGAAATTCCCACCAATTTAATAACCCCAAAATGCATACTCCAAACAACTGCAAACAACAGTGGATGGACAGCTGGGCTATCTATGTGAATGCAAGAGCTGTATATGCAGACATGTCTCAGCCCAACCTTAGAGATAACACCACAACTTATACCACAGGGACTCCTCAGTAAACATATACACATGCTGCAAGCACTGTATTAGATAAGAGGAAGAAATAGTAAAACACTAATTGCTAGATTGCCTGGCACTACCAGATCTGCAGAAGCAACTACCACCAAACTTTCCATCACTAACACCCTTTATGGAGACACAAAGCAACTGAAAAACGGTATGCACATTCCATTACCTGGCACATTGGGGGGGGGGGGGGGGGGGGGGGGGGGTGTGAAAACTGGTTACCAAAGGCATTGGAGAAGTAAAGATTTAGTTAAGAGAAAAACTCACTGGTATAACTTCAGTATGCAGTGTAATTTTTGGGAGGTCTCTGATAAGTAAATGAAAGAATAGGATTACTGATCCCTCATGCATGTTGCACAAGGCGACTGAATTGAGGTTGTTCATGAGGTGGCACCCTCATGATGTAAACAAATTGGTACAGAAAGCGTAACTACAAGAACATGTGAATGCTTGATGCAGGTTTCTTGCAAAGGGACCAACTACTTAGGTGGTGCCATGCTTCATCTGGAGCAGAATGGAAAATGATAATGATAAATTCAGTATGTTTGGTTAGTTCTATAGATCAACATGTAAGATCAAAAAGTTTGTTGGGCTCTAACAAGTTTCACTGATGAGTTAGAAATGGTCACATGTTGTCAGAAATACAACTAGTGATCTTTAGTTTGATTTCATCGCTTTGGCCAGTTTTAAAAAAAAATTTCTTCTTGTTACTGTTTTTTCTTCTTGTTTTTTTTTTAATTTTTGTATTGTAGCCATTGACATTAGTCATTAGTACTGGTACAGTTTTTTGTTAATGTTCTTCATTATATGAAAACATTGGCCTTCTAAAGAGTCTTTAGAAAGGGTTCCCAGCTAATCACTTAAGGGCAATGGTGATTCTATAGCAGATACTGCCGTAGCGGGGTGGTGATACTTCACCTGTGTTAAGTCTCAACTTTATGATGGGGGGAGCCAGTTTCATTCCTCACAGCTTTTGCTTTCCCTAGGTCAAGAGCAGAGTCAGTTACCCATTTTACAGCTGGGTAGACTGTAGTATAACACGACCTGATTTTGAAACCTGTCCATTTTTGCTTCACGAAACAAACGTTAATCACTTGTGAAGCAGCCCTCACATGCACACACTTCAGTGTGGTCAGGCCATTACTACGTCTGCAGCTGTTTTTCATTCTGTCCCATATCTAATCCGTTTTTGCATATACCTAACTTAATTTTTTTTTTTCATATAACTAAATTATGCGGACATTGACAAATATCACTTTTGTCTGCTACATTGTCTGGTAAACGCGCATTCAGACAATTAAGGTTTTGTTTGTCATTTCTTATCACAGATAACTTCATGCCAGATAATGCAGTGCACCCAGAAGTTAAAAATGCCTAACACTCTTCCTATTGTGTGAACTTTCGTATGAATATATTTATGTTGCTTAATTTTCATTCATTCATTTATTTCCCTTTTCGCTTCTTATAGAGCAGAGGTTTTCAAACTGTGCGTCGCGGCTCCCAGGGACGTCGCGGCCCTCGGCTAAGGGCGTCGCGGTGGCTTCGGAAAAGTGTTGGGCTCGATATTATGAGCCAAGGTCCATCAATAAATATAGATCTTCGTAGGACGACATGTTTGCGCCGAGGTATTATTACATGTACCAATACGTGTCATTAGGTACTAGAAGTTATTGACAAATGCACCATAAAACTCCAGAGCAGGTCTATGTTACGAACATCTGATCACTAATAAAAATATGCACGTTCAGAAGTCATTAGGAGCCGCGGACCAAAAAAGTTTGAAAACCTCTGTTATAGAGCATGGAGCCTCCTATGTAGTTGGTCCCCTTGCAAAAAGCCTGCACTAAAACATTTATGTGCTGTTGTATCAGTGGCTACTGTAGCAATTTGTTTTACTTGATGAGGTTGTCAGCACAACGTTATGTTAGTTGCCACTTATGACATGCATGAAGGGATAGTAGCCCGATTCTTTCTTTGTCTCATCAGAAACCCACAGGAACTACACAGGGCTTGCAAAGCTGTGTGCATAATACATTAATGTTCTTTCTTGATATTACTGGTGCATATGTCCTATCTTTGTAATTTTAGTCATTGTAACAGAAATTATGCGTTCACATAGTGTCTAGCTAGAACATGGGTTCCCAACTTGGGGGTATGCGTACGTTCTAGGAGTATAAGACGTTTGTCAAAGGTGTACGGGGAGTAATTGGTAAATAACTGTATTATGCTATTGACATGTTCCAAAAGTAGCAGTGTTAGTGAAAACAGTTGTGGGTTGGAGAGACCATAACGAGTCCTGTTCTCAGTCAATTCCTGATCTCAGTCAAATCCAAAGCAAGAAAATAACTGGAGGCTGCACATTATATGCAAGTATCTGTTTCAAAAACGATATCAAGAATAAAACTGTTGGTTGACAAGAAATAGAATGAAGGGCTCCCACTAATGTATTTGACTGTACTGATAAACGAGTAAGAACTTTGTAATACTTAAAATGTTACATTTTCTTGAAAACTGGTTAATGTTTTTTTTTTAGTTGTACGTATATGCATGGTACGCTGTAGAGAATTTATTTCCTTTTATATTGAATAAAGGGTACAGGAAGGTTTACTAAAAAAAAAACTGGGGGGGGGGGGGGGGGGGGTCAGGAACCAAAAAAGGTCAGGAGCTCCTGATCTAGAACAAGGAAGCTGTTCAGAATTCAGCATTGTATTTTAAATTCGGTGATTCATGTTATACATGATAGGCAGGTACTTAAAGATATGTTACCAACATTAGTTTTAAATCGCCTCCTGTTTTTAAAAAAAAATGTTTTCTGTAATGAGATAAACTAAATTATAATGCGAGGACACGCACATTATGAGGTAGTCTTACTTGCGGGAAGAAAGAGCGCGGTGTCTTCCATGGCAAACAGTGCCTAATAATTAATGACTTGTTAACCTTTTTTTTAATGAATTTGATTTGCTGCTGATACATGACTGCATTGACAATTGTCATGTTCTGCAATGTTCTGTTAGTTTCTAATCCTACTTTTGAGAACACATCCCTAACTCTGCATGTTATGTATATTTGGATGGATTAATTTGCGCGCGCGATAGAGAGATTTATTTATTTTGTAAAAGATCGTAATAACCTTATTTGTTTATATTGCACACAGGGGTTGTTGAATATACTTACTTACTTAGTCGTTCACCTTCTACCGTGAGGTGTAGAGGTTTGGAAGAGAGAGCGCCAGACTATCTTATCGGCTATCTTCCTCCTGGCCTGGTTCCAAACTAGTCCTCGGTCCTTCAAAGATTATCTAATGTTGTCCTCCAAGCGGACTCTGGGTCGTCCTGGGGGTCTGGATCCCTCGTGTAATTCCCGGGGGTCTGTGAAGAGACAAAGAAAGAGCAGGACTATTCCACCCTCAGACACGCCGACTTATGAGGTTGTACATAGAGCTGGCAACCTCATATAAAACAAATTGCCCCAGAAACCACTGCTGCAAGAGTTTGTGAATGTTTGGTGCAGGCTTCCTGTAAGCTACAGTGGTGGCGTCGTCCACCGTAAGGAGTTCCAACAAATGAATTAAATAAATACATTTTGTTGTGTACATACAGTTAATGATAATGTATATTCATCATTATCATACTAGTGTAAAAGCCCGTCATAAGACGGGAATTAAATTCAAAAGCACCAATACTTAACGGCAATTTTACTTATTCAAAAGTATTTTTTGTTTAAAAACCACTGTGTATCACCACAGTTCTATAAATATTTTTGTGCACACCGTCATTTGCGCACTTTTCTTTGTCGAGTGTTACTATTTTCGGGAGAGTACATATAAGGGAAACAATACAATTAATGTCTAACTTTCAACCAAAGTTACATCCCTTAGCGTCAGTGACAGAAAAAGCTGGGATTTTATATATATTGATGACAGTGGAAGCATATAAGATGGCAGCCAGGTGAAAGAAAACATTTAGCAGAAAGTGAGACTGAATTCCTCTTTATGATATAGGAGTTTGAAGTTAGGAGTGGATGGGTGTGGGGAGGGGGGAAGGGGGGGGGGGAAGCGAAATTAGGTGATTTGTCTATGACTAAAGAAAATCTCCAGCTTTGCTGCCACGATGCCTTCGTCAGGGAAAAGAAAGAAAGAAGGCTAGAGCTAAGTAGGAAATATAAGACAATAAACAAAAGTGGGCACTACACTGTACCTGTAAGATCCGCTACGACCTAGCGTGGTCTGTTATGTCGAAAGAGATCGCGCCATGAAAACATAAGATGAGTTTGAATGTTTGTGATTTTACATGAATATTTGTGATTTTTACAGTTTAGTTCCGTTAACAACTTCTTCTTCTTCCTCGTTCGTCCTGAAAAGGACGTTGGTTGCGTTGTGTCTGTTTATATCTGCGCCTTTCGGCCGGCACATCCGACTTCAGCACGGCATTTTTGGGACCGGTGATACAGAGTAAATATTAGCAAGGGGAGGTGATCTTGAAAATGTTAAGCGAATAGATTCGATTGCGGGTTACGTTGCTTGATTAAGCTGATGTTAAGTTAAAAATGTATTAGGGGAATTCCCTCGTATGATCGAGAAGTTTCCAAGTGGCGAACACTAGTCAGTTCAAATCGCGGAGATGTGTTTTTTCTCTGAACTGTCTTGAGCTGTGAGTAAGCTCGTGTGACTAGCCCATGTAATTATCGAGACTGAGTTGTGTTTTTTAAACAACCGAGTCTCGTGTCTTTTTTGGCGGGTCTAGTGTGTGAACTAAGGGCATTCTGTTTTTGGGTACCGACGGGAGAGGTCGGTCCTACAGTGTGTGTTTCGAGTATGCCTGCACAGTGCAAAAGTTATAGAGGCCATTTTTTGTGTAGGCCTATAATTTCTGAGTTTATTGGAGAATTATGTTTGTGAGTATTTTTGAAGAGGTAAGGATCCAGGACTTATGTCTGAATATATAAATGTCAAGTTGAGTGAAGGCGAGATTACTGCAGATTGCCAGGGAGTGCAGTCTTGCGAGAAATTGCCGAAAGTATTCACCATTGATGTAGTTAGCACGGCGAGGATGATGTCCGTTGGCTAACCGGATCTATATGATATTTGAGAAGGCCACTATTTATTGTCAGCACGGCGAGGATGACCGTTGCTGAGAGGATCCACAGGTATATTAAAGCGCCAAGGTTAAGAGCGTCTTTGATGAAACATATTTAAGGAGGCCATTATTTATTGGACAATCGTTTGCTGGAAAAAGGATCCATTGTCTAGTTATTATAATGCTGATGTTGGAAGCATCGCTGGAGAGGCCATTTATTATTTACATTAGAGCGCCAATGTTGAGAGCGTCTTTGATGAGGCATATTTGAGGAATTCATTATATTAGCACGGGGATGCCGACCGTTGCTGAGAGGATCCAGTAGTAATATTATATAGCGCTAATGATTATGAGAAGTGGAGATGTGACTGGAGTACTGTATTATTGTATTGCTATGACTTGTACTTAATTGTGACTGTGTATTCTGTGTATTTCATGAACGTGTTGTGGTGTAATAAACGTTATTAACATTCGCCTGCCGTTACACCATTCCATGCCTCTGATGTGTGTATCTGTGGCGTGTGAATGTACCCACGCACACTCACTACAACATTTAACACGGTAGGAGAACAGTAGGCGTGATGGTAGTAACGCATGACCATAAATAGCCATTAAACTATTAAATGAGTAATTATCAGTGGTGGCAAAATAACGTGAGGTATCAACCGGGTTTGCCTTCCCTCTTCGATCCCTACTCTCTCAGCCAGACTGCAGTGATGCAGCCTGTTTCCAGGACCACCACGTGGAGGTGGAGTAGGGTCTTGGTCAGCTCTGGTTTGCTGACCCTGACGCCAGCAGTCAAGCTATGGGTCGCTGACTGCATTCTCTATTGCTGCGTCTTTGGGTCCCCGTTAACAACTTGAACTCCTACATTCATCATCATCCTTCAGCCCCACAGGGAGCATAGGCTTTCAACGGAAGTCTTTATATCCTGTGCTATTCGTCCAGTCTGTCCATGTCTTCTTTATTCCTTGCTTTTTTGTCTCCAGTTCTGACGTTTGTTCTTTGCCCATGCGTTCGGTGCTATTTTTGGCCGCCATTTTTCCCCCATCCGTAACACGTGATTGATTCAACTCACTTATCTTCATGGCACCTCGAGGTTACTACTGTCTAGACTTGGATTTCAATGCAGTGTTTCTAAGAGTCTTACATACATTTTCATAAAGCTCTGCCTTGAAATCTCCCCGAGTGCTTTCTATTTCCTTAATTTTCCACGTTTCTACATCTAACAAGACATCATTTCGTATGCAAAATTTTTAGTTCAGAATGTTTTCAGACAGGAAATTTTGAATCTCCATGTATGTCATATTTTATTTGCCGTGTTTTATTTACTTGATTTCCACAAATGGATTTCTGTCTGTGGTTGCTGCTTCCCAAGTTATTAAACTCTTACTGTTCCGGGTGTATGTTTATATCTGGTGTAGATATTGTTATATGTTATGATCATTATTTAAAAAAAAGCATTTCTGTGTTTGCTGTTAAGCACAGTGTGGAGATAACACACCATTTAGCGGTATGTGCGTACTGCCTACTTGCAGTGCCTGTCGCATTTGCTTATCCTGGATCTGTCTCGCCTGGCGGATGGAGTGCGTATCTCGGTGCTATCGAGAAGCTCAGTTTGTTATTTGACTCCATAATTTTATATTTCTTGATGTTTACTGACTCCGTAATTTTATATTGCTTGATGTCAACAACAATAACTGACGGTATAATTGTAGATTTCTTGGTGTTTGATTGATTTATTATTGGTTGCTATACGTTGACAAAGAAATAACATGACTACTGTTGCCTCAGGCATGTCGTACAAGGCAACTAATGTGAGGTTATGTTTGGAGCTGGCAGCCTCATCATGTAAAACATGTAGCTGCAGAAAACACAGCTGCAAGAACATGTTAATGCTTGGTGAAAGTTTCCTTCAAGGGATCGGCTACAGTGGTGGCTGCGTGCTCCGTAAGGAGTGCAAAGGAAATTGATGATTCCTAAGACAGATGACAGCGTAAAATTCGTATTTTACCTGTAGGCAGAAATATAAACGATCGTTTTTCTTTTGGCGCACACATGTGTGATTATTAGACGGTGAGCCAAAAGGTCAAGTGCATGTGTGTCCTCGAGATGGCTTTTCCGGCTATCCCCCGCGGTGCAGGAAGGTCTTTGTTTAGCGTGTCTCGGTCTTCAAGGGTGAAAGTTTTCTTGTGCTGTTATTGCCCCTTCGTGTGATTGTCATGTGCAAGACAGCGTTTTTATTTATTTAGTTTTGCACGCTCGCTGCTGTATCCATAGTCATTTTGTTGACATGACGTTAGTGTCACTTTCCAGCCGTGGAATTTTTGACATTGCATTATATTTGTCAGGGTTTTTCTCTAGAGAATTTATCGTCCTGCTCATCTCGCCCGCGTGCTACCGGCAGGGTTGCCACTCCTTGGTGGATTCACCTAGATCTAGGTTTTTTTTTTTTTTTTGGTCCCTTCTATATGTAATTTTCGTTCATTAGTTGAAGAACGCCGCCTATATTTCGCCAAAAATAGCCCAAGTCGCAGATATCTAGGTCTTTTTACTTTCAAATTTAGAGTGGTAACGCTGGTTACCGGAGCCTGAAAGTTGAGCAAAGAATAGTAATACTGCAACCTGCCAGACATGTTACCCCAAGCTGACCGCTGCTGTCTTTGAACATATTCGTCTGAAAGTGAACGAAGAAGAAGTCGACTTAAGGGGATTGGAAATGGGACTACCCCGCCATGTAGAAACGAAGTCAGCCTCAACAACAATATGGACAAAGTCAAGTAAATCGAATAATTCGACTCATCCATCCAAGTCATAAGGTCTTCTGGTAACCACAGACATTATAGGGATAAAGGAGACACCGAATGACGTTGAACTAGTGGCACACGACAGGCAGGCGTGGCATATTTTTGTTGAAGACGTCTGCTGCACGGCGAGCTGAAAGGTATTGCTTTTATGATGGTGATCTCTGTTTCCCTTCTGCCTAGCATTGCTTTGTTGTTGGTGCGTTTTTTTTTCCGCCTTTCATTTTTTCAGTTTGGTTTGTCTAAACACATAACCGTTAGATTTTATCTACCGTATTTATTAACAGATGTAGCTTATTTAATTTTAGATCCTTCTAGTATAGAATTATTAGATTTTATGAAATGCAGGAGATTTTTGCAGAGTAAGAAATATCTGTTTATGCGCAAGTTATTGAAGTCCCCCGTTCAATTAATACGGAATAGGGGATTACCGTAATAAATGACTGAGAGGGATACATGGTTCCCAGCGCTCCGTTTCCTGTTGGTGTTAAAGAAAGCGAGAATACGGTAGACAAATATTACCGATCGGCGAAATATCATTAATTGAGTATGGTATTCAAGACCAGTGAAACGTCAGATCATCATCATCTC
This sequence comes from Oreohelix idahoensis, assembly GCA_024509875.1. Taxonomy (NCBI): domain Eukaryota; kingdom Metazoa; phylum Mollusca; class Gastropoda; order Stylommatophora; family Oreohelicidae; genus Oreohelix; species Oreohelix idahoensis. Next base: position 128,525 of record JAMPIV010018652.1, read on the forward strand.
CCCCAGTCACGGAATTAGCCTCCCCATAGTGTGTCTGCAGTAGAGGACCAGACATGGTCCAGCCAACCTACAATCTAAACTTAATTAAGTGGTCTTCACGGGAGGTTTCTACCTACGCACGGGGGCGGATATTACTCTTTGGCCTAGATATAGACATGTAATACCGCACACATGAAGCTGGGTTAGTCTTACCGGTCAAGGAAGGATGGTTCGACGGGACTATCTTCAGGCAGACGGCTCGGCCCACTGCTGAATGTTTCTTACCTTGTACCTACGTCGTTCCCCGTTCTTCCCGTGAGGTGAAGCGCGCGGTTAGGACGCGCTGGGGATGCGAGCCATCCCATTCTGCACCGCAGTCATATCATCCTGGCCTGGTTCGCATTCTAGTCCCCCGATGGTACCTATCCAAGATTGTCTCATGTTTCTTCCATCGGACTCTGGTCGTCCTGTAATGGTCTTGGGATCCCAGGCTCTTGTTTGTCCCATGCTTGTCCTGGTCGCTGGATCATCTCCCATTCTGCAGACAATGGGGCCAAACCATCTTTAGTATTGGTGACTGTACTATTTGGGGGTCTTCAGCGGTCTGGTGTTTTTTCGGCCCTTGACGGATCGTCATGGAAGGCGGACCCATTCTCTTCTTGTTACACTACAAGCCCCGAGACCACTCACGATAAACCACAATTCTGAGTGTTTGGATCAGGCATTTATTGGTGTTTGTTTGTAGTCCATTTGGCCCAGCGACTCGCATCCATATGTCAAGACTGGACCAAAGGTGGATCTTATACAAAGCCATCGTACGTATTCTTGACCCACCTCTTTCTTGCAGAGGAATCCACGATTTATATGGCCTGAAAAAGTTCCACCGGCGGAGGGGGCCGCGGTAGCTTTTGCGATTATGTGGGGGGGCCGAACTTCTTCCTTTGATGCCTCCCTTTCGGTCTTTAATAACGCTCTACCGGAGAGTATTTAAAGATGGTCGCGGGGGGGGGGACCTGCTTCCTTAGTGCGCCTGTTCTCGGGGGGGGGGGGGGGGCCAGAGGCCAACTTAATCTGATGATGTTATTCTGTAGGTCTCTTCTCGTGTATAATCACGCCAAGGGCAGTATTTGTTATATTAGAGGATCTGCAAGATGACCATCGGAGGCCCTCAACTTACTCCGAGCTTCGTTCCTCGTGTCCAGATCCTTGCAGGGTTGGATTGAAGAATGTTGCGACTCGATCTGAGTTACTGGGCTAATCCTGGGCACCATTATCAGCCGCTCAAATGTCCGGGGGAGCGATCCTCACGGAATATTGAGCCTGTCTCATTCATTCCAGTAACCGCCACCGTGAATACGTTTCTTGTTCTCGGTCCTCTACATGGCCTTTGATGTACGCACTCGTCCATGAGGAGAGTATGAAAATGTTATTCGGTGAGTAGGCAGGATATCATCTCTTTTGACCGGTCTGGGACAGGGCTCGCGTAGTTAGGGTGGTCAGTGAAACACGTCTTCCTGACGCCAGGAAAGGTTTAGCTGTCCATCGGGGGGGGACATAATTTTTCTGCTAAGGACTTGTAGAAGCTCTGATTAATTAGCCATGAATCAGAGGTGCTGGAAATATTCTTCCTTGCCAAAACCAGTCCCAAAGTTTGCTCATAGGGGACTCTGTCCTCTCAAACGCCATTTTTCCAGATCTATAGAAAACAGAAGGTTGGATGATCTCCACTCTCTTATGATCTCTCAATGAGACCGCTTTGTTCACTGTCGCGCGCATGATTGTATGAGTGTGAAGAGATTAGGTCTTGAGTACTTCGGGGTTTTGGCTCGGTAATCCCGCACGTGAACTCGACCGTATCCAATTGTGGTCTCAGTCGCTAGGGCGTCGGGAGTCCTCTGCTCCTGAAAGGGATTACTCTTGAGTAGATTTATACCATGGCGCACTGAGACGGGGGGATATGTCCTTCTACTGGTTATTCCGGGCGACATATGACTCGAGGTATGATGCGCCATGGGGGCCCTTTTTGGAAAAATTGTGTGGTTTATGATGGGCAATCTCCCAATCCTTTGGTATGGTCTGTTTGCTCCATTCTGCCTGTAGGACCTTTAAGGTAATATGGGGCGTCCCTGATGCCTCCCATGTACTTAACCAGTTGCGTGGTGTTATTAGGGTGGCCGATCATGCCCTGCTTTGGCTTTGGGCCCATCCTTGATTTTCGTCTAGTGCTCACGCGTCGCGGGGGGGAGTTCTGCCATCGTATTATGTCGATCTCACCATCATTAGGTTATTGTGGGGCGCTCTTCTGTGCCAGTGGTTTAACATTTCTGATAAACTAAACCTAACTAAAACCCTTGCTCAACCATCAAGGTAGTTCATGAGAGAAATATTCTTTCCGATCTTTCCATTTAACTTCCGGTCCTGGATCGGGCAGTAAGCAATTTTGCCCTTGCTTGGTTTGTCCTTATATAAATATGAGGAGGTGGGGGCATTAGTTGATTTCCTTCCACGATGGGTGCTTGTAGTGGTCATATAGAGACAATTTTCTGGTTTGTTCTTGTGCATCTTTATTACTAGCTTTTAACTTTTCTCCAAATTCTTCCCAGGAACCTTCTGGTTTATGGGCTGCTAGCCCGGGGTTTGTTCTTGGTATGCTGGAACTGTTCTGAGTGTCACATATTCCTCAAATAATGTTTGGCGGGCCATTTGTCCAGTTGTGTATTTATGCGCGGATCGCAAGAGTATTGTTTCATAGCCATTTTCCGTACACTATCTCTTATTTTTCTCTTTGACTTCCTCTGGTCCGACGGGCAAGGGTGTCCCTCTTTCTCTTGGTCCCAAGTCGGTTCGGGAGGGACTTTCACCCGCATGCTTCCCTGCACAGCTGTGTGCCTTTATGATATCCTTGGGGTGAATTTAATTCCAGAGGGTTGTCGCCAAGGTCAGTCAGGTTTGTTTCTTCTGTGTTGAGCCACGGGCGCAGCAACAAAAGCCCCCGATATTCTGTCTTAATTTCTGGCTCTCTCAGCTTGTGATGGTATCCTACTGATGGCTGCGATTTTCTCCCCCCTGCTGCGTAATACTTGTTTTACGGTTGGTCACATGAATTTTTTGAGCAGTTCCAGTCCTAGGCTGACAACTCTTCAGGTATGAATCGGACTGTCCAATCTCTGGGGCCCCGCGGTCGGCTAGACTCTTGGTGCATCTCGGACATAGTTTGACTGAGCTTCTTTTCTCCGAACAATGGCATCAGTCGATCACGGGGTGGACTTTCTCCATTCTTTAGTTGTTTCCCATCTAGTGTATGCAAGTATGCGCTTAATGGGGGAGAACTTTGTGTTTGAAATGAACAGATTCTGCTCACTGCAGAAATTCTAGGGGGGGAGGAGTCACTTTTCAATTGTCAAGTGTGGAGAGTAACTTCGACCATATCCTTTCCGATAACTCCACCCCATCTAGCATGGTCATTTCCAACTCTGCATTAAAAATCTCCGAGCAAGGAATCCAACTTTCCTCTAGGCCAGTCACCACGAGTCCTTTGAAGCAGCTCAAAGGAATTCCTCCTTGACCTCGCTTGGGGGGGGGGGGTGGGGGGGGGGGGGGGGGGGGGGGGGGGCTCGTCATCCCTCATTGGGCCCAGAACACTCATGACGCAGTATGGACTATGGTTTTCAGGGTCCTAACTGTGTAGAGTGTTTCACATCCATAATGCTCTCTGAGACAAAGTTCCACCGCCATGAAAAGCCTCTCTTTATTTGAAGGATTGGGGGGCCCGGGCCATGGCAGACCCACAGGGCACCCCCCTTGAGCTCTTTCGGAGAATGGATACACCGACTGGTCGAGCGATGCGTGTTGTGGCCACATTGAGATTGCCCTAACGTCCTTGTCCTTCTTTCTGTCTTGTGTTAGCCGTTATAGCCGGGAGGATTATTGTATTTTTGCTGTATTCCTCCATCACTTCCCACCGAGCTCCTCGTTCCTTCCCATTATATAGCATTCTTGTGTTCCCATGTTTCCATAAGTCGTAGTCCGTAGTCGGGTTCCAGTTCCGTCGCCTTTGAGAATCAGTCGGCCTTTAGAATCAGTCGCGGTTTTCTCTCGTTGTGTTACTCGTAATCGTTGTGTCTTACAGCAAGACAGGTGAATGGCCTGTTGGTGCCAGTTTTGTGGCCTGGGAGGCCGGGGCTGCCGTCCTTACGGCCTCGCAATGCATGCCCGGCCCACGCTCCTTTTTTCAACCGAGCTTGGTACCGGGGGGGGGGGCATGCCGTGCGGAGTTTCTGAATGTTTCTTGAGCAATGTTTAACTCTAGTATCGTGGCCGTCAGCCTTTTTGTGCAGGATTGGGTTATCGTTTTAATTCGTTAGTGTCGTTAGAGGGGAAGGGGCCCCCATCCTGTTTAATCCAGCGAGATTTCCTCTGATTATTATTATTTTTACTATTTGTTATTATTATTGTTTTATGGCACATGGAGGTGTAATAAACTATATATATTAAAATCGGCGGACTCGACGACTTTTGCCTTACTTCTCTGTAATCATGTAACTCGACTAAGGGATTGTAACAGAATCGGGGGGCACCCTAAACACAAAATTTAAAATCAGTATGGTGCATTGGAGTCAGTCTATCGCATATGGTCACGTTCCGAAGATCTTCACAATGATCCTTTACGGTCGGGGAGGGTCCAGTCCTGTCAATGAATTCTAGTCTTCCCTGAATTGGACCGCCCTGTCTTTTTTGTAGTTCCTACGAGAACGCAGATCGAGTTGAAGTTTTTATTAAATTTTTCGTAAACGAGCCATATTTAGATTTCCGCAAGGTAAGTGGTTTTGCGAAGACGCATGGATTAATGGGTGGTTTTTTTTTGTGTGACAGTCATGTAAACCCGTGACCCATAGAACGACCACCCTATTTCCGGTCTTAAACTGAATTTTATCAGAGACCAAAACTGGTAACATATAACTTTACTCTGCGTTGAGTGAACAAGCGTGTGAAAGCAGGCCTAAACATACAATTTTCAGGTACCTAATACTAATATTACAGTCACCAAAACCCCGTCTGAGTAACAGCACTGATTGTCCCAGATACCGCGTGCGCCTAGGCAACAGATCTCGAACAACAATATCTTCCACGGTACTGGCATGGAGATAAGGACCCATCACGTGCATAATGAGTTTGCCGCTTTTCAGTACACCTCGTCCCGTTGTCAACGGACGACCTCGGCCTCAAATTATGCTGAGGGGGCCCCAACCATACCCGGAAGGGCACCGGGGTACTGCCATCATCACGCCCTGGAGATTTACCCGCCCTACCATCCTAACCGCCACAATTGCCGGGGGCCCCTGCGCGGCGGCTTCAAGGGGACCCGGCCCCCCGGGGGGGGGGACGTGCACGTACGGATGGGCCCGCACTGACCCGCGTGCCGGGGGGGGAGTGACCTCGGGTCGGGGGGGGCTGGCGGCCTACCAGGATCGCAACAAGACCCCGAAGCGCACACTACACAACAAGGGCGCGGGCGGGCGAGTGCGCTGCGGACCAAGACCGCGGCGCCACTCCCCCCCCCTGCACCTGGGGCGGGGAGCCGGAACCGTCAGGAGCCTGTCCCCACAGTGGCCACCCCCCGCGAGTTGTCCCTACGATTCCAGAGGTATGATTTTCCGCAGATACCCGCGTGCATCCTTTTCCATATAGTGCAGTTAACAATGCAGATGGTAACAAACGGAGCCTTATGTATACAGTGTTTGCATACCCATACCATAAAGACCAAAATTAGAGATAATATTCGGCATACGCGAACATCGTCTGAGCAATTGAGACAAAATACTCTAAAGCCTGTCCAGAGCTTCTCATTTGTGAAATCCTGGTCCCCTTTCGTGTTTACTGTCCTCTTTATTAGACGAATGGCAACATATGTGTGGTGTATTTTAGTTTGTGGAACAAAAGTCCACGTGGGAGAAACAACTTTGTCTGATATTCCTTACATGGTATTGTTAGATTAGCCCTTGATTACAGACCGTTTAACCTCTTGGTTTCATAACAAATAACCTCATTATTAACAGTATTGCAATAGAAAATCAATCTATATTCTTAGTGTTATAGTGATTCAGTTTGACCTGTGGTCGACCTTGCTCTCCATCCCTACGCGTGAACAAGTGGGGGCTCGTCCCAGGGATTTAAGTATCCTACCGCGGGCAACAGTAAAGCTCTCGCATGGTAGGATGAGCGAATAGCAATAGAGCTGAGGGGGCATCAACCATAGCCTTTTTGCGCAAAAATATTAGCTTTTTCTTTCACCTTCTAGAGTGAGAATTCATTTTCTAGTCGCGGGGGGGGCCCTGAGGACTATAACGTGTGTCAAGCGGCCATCTGGACAGGATATTATGAATAACATTAGACACGGCTGGGAAGAGGTGTGATGTATTACCATTTTACCCCGCCATAACTTTCACGAGGGGCAAGGGAGACCTTTTCGTTTCCTGGGCTTTCGATGCGAAGTAATGGCGTATAATGCATGAGTCTCACGGGTGTTCCAAAAACACCGAACCTCAGCCGAGGCCACCCAGTAACGGTAGGGGAGGGGCTTAGAGGAACCCCCCATGAGTCGAAGGGGGACAGCAGTGTGTGGCGCAGCCAAGGACGGCCCCCGGGGGGGGGCAGCAAATGGGGCAAGGACCGTGGCCCCGGCGACACCGAGGTGCATGCGCAACTGCCCCGCGCCGTCCGCACTTTGGCTGCTAATCATGGCCATCGCTCCGGACAATGGGCAGGTACGTTGGGCAAACAGCTGAAACGGTGACTCGTAAACGCATCGCGCCGGGGTGCAGCTGCTGTGCACCCCCACATTCCCGGATGCCGTCTCTCAACGCCCCCTTCTCGTCGCCGTGGGGGCGGGCTCTCAGTGGGGCCCGCTGCTGGGCTGCTCTCCCAACGTCCGCGGCTCCCGGGGGGGGCTGCTGCGCTCCCCCGCCCGTGCCGCCGGGGATGCCCCAGCTCCAACCCGGCCAACTACTACGCCTCGACTCCTCTAAACGCCCGACTCGGCTCGTCGCCCCGTGCCAAACCTCCCACTGACCTGGTAGCCCTCACGCGCATCAGCAGTCATGTACCCCCATGTACCGGGGGGGGGGCGGTGCGCGTGCACCCGGCCCACAGCACAGGGGGGACCAGTAGGATCCCGATTACGTAGAATTTTTCGGCGGAGCCAACCGGGCGGTGCCGCGACAAGAAACGGCGCACGACGCCGGGATGGTAAGAGAGTTTCGCACGGACGAAGCCTTCGTCGTGACGGTGTTGGCCGTGACCCCCAACCCCGCGCGCAACCCAGGTGTTCGCGTCAAACTCCGACGGACCCCTGTCAATCTTTTGACCAGCATAGAGCGGTGTACCCTTGCGCTTAGCGCCCAGACCTTGAGGCGCCCGAATCCAAACATCAACCTCACCCGAGCCGGCCCAAATAGGACCCAAGGAATATGTGCCCGCAAAATATCAGTGCACAGTAAGTCCGCGGCCGGCCTAAGGACGACGGGGGGGCCCGCGGCAGCGGGCACATAGTGTTGGTGCGCCCGCTTATATGCACGGCTGTTTAGCCATCGTATCGCGGCCTCGAATCCTCACGATTCCGGACAATGGCTCGAGCGTGAAGGCCACTAACGCAGCGTCCTGGGGCAAGGGTATATCAGGAAACATGATTAAGTATATGGTGTGGACACAACTCACGGACGGGACAGATCGACAAGCGCGGGCTGCACATGCGCCGGATCCACGGCCGTGGCGCCCCGTCGGGGGGGTGTGGGCCCGGCCCGCCCTTTAGATCGATACACGCACGGGGGGGGGGGGGGGGGTCTGTGCTGCCCGGTTATCAGGGAGCTATGGCCGAAGCTCCCGTCTAGCAAGACGGAAGATATTACCTGAAATGCCTGCAAAAGCATCTACACACCCCTGATCCGCGACAATCACCCTCACAGTACTAAGATGCTTTTCCCATAAAGCACCGAACGGACGGATCCCGCAACTTACACCGATCTCATACCACAGGCGTCGGCCTCTACTAAACCCGCGACCGGTGAGGTAAGTAAGGTGTCCCGGTGGCTGAAATGACCCACACACACCCCCCTCCAGAAAGTACAAGATCCACCCCCGCTCCTACAACATGCTGCATTCATACAGACAAAATCGCCAAATGAAGACTTCCCATGCGGCCCAACTGAATAGCCTCACTCGACCGGGCCGTTAACCGACCCCGAGTAAAGGTAAATGGACACGCACGATACTTAATGCCCACAATACCCTGGACTGGGGGACTGTTGATGCAGGGAAAGTCGCCGTCATGCCCTGTGAGGAGGCGCCTGGGCCGGCTGGGGGGAACAACCCCGAGACACTGAGTGTGAGACGTGTCGTGGAGGGGCCCCCCACGGAGGCCCAAGGCGCAATGACACCTCTGTCACTGTAAGCAAATGATCCACGGTTGAATCCCCCGCTGTGAGTGTCATGGGACAGAACCGAGCGAGGCGTCGATGCTGACCCAGATCCTATGACCTGATCTTGGGGGGGGGATGTGACGCAACGGGAAAGAAGCGCTGGGGGAGGTTGACGGGGCGCACACTACAGACCGGGGGGGGTACGGGTCTTGTTATAGGGGCGTCCGGGATTGACGCACCAGACGAAGAGCTGCTCGATGACCAGGGAGCCAGCACCTGTGCAGAATCCCCTCCCTCCGGGCGTATAACAGCCGAGCTCAAGGCGCGCCGAGGGCTGCGCCCCTCAAGGCCACGCTGCTACAAGAACAGGTCGCGAATTAGCCAATACTCGCCCAAGCAGAGCAGGAAACTTTTATAAGCCCGAAGGGGTTTGCAACCAGCACTCGACGCGCCTGGCCCCAACGTTCCTCGCCGCCACAGGGCCGCGCAGCGTGTATCGTAGCCCGGGACAGCCGTACGCGTGCCGGCCCCACAAGTTCGATGGGGTGCCGTGGGCAGGCGCGGGTGTGGCGCAGATTCATTATACACATGGGTCAAAATGCCACCGGTATGCAACTCATTACAGGGGCCCATTCCTATTGTGCCTGGGGAATTATGCAGATATGGCGCACTCGCTTTGGTTAAGTCCCTGAGCCCCGCGTAGTCAAAGATAGGCACCTAACACCATGTGTGTTGCCCTCCCCCGGCTACGTTAAGGAGCGGATGCGCAATAATAGGAACTCCCATGCGAGGCGCGACTGCTGTGGATAACACAAAGGAGCCCGGCTTCAGCGCCCGTCCCCGGGCGGTGGCCCCGCCGCAATAAACGCCCACGTGGGGATACCCCTCCTGTACAATGATTGAATAAATCCAGCCATATGTCGCCAACCCACATCCGACTCAGATGCATATAGCATGAAGCATTAGAGAGTATACCAACACGCAGGCCCTGCTAGAGGTATTTCGCGTCGGGTCACCCCACCTTAACGGCACCCAGGTGTACCCCTGAACGCCGGTCCGGCGAAAGGACTGCTGCCTGGCGAGGAAAAACGCCGGGGCGTAAAGTTCGGACACCTCAAAATCCACGACGCTCGGGTGGGGGGGGGGGGGGGGTGGGCTTCGGGGCCCTAGGTCATCCTACATGTCCACGTAGTACAAGTATTGAGGAGGTGATTCACTGGCCACGACGTGGCGGGGGGAAGAACTAAAGAAGGTCGCCGCGCTAGGGCTATCGAGGGCCCGCCCCCGCAACCAGGGCATTGTGATATATCTTTGCCCGAGGGCCGTCACTAAAATGGCCGTCACCGGGATCCCGGGTGCCCCAGCAGCATCGACAGGTCACATCCGGGATCGGGGGGGGGGGGGGGGGGTCTCTCGGCCCGGGCGGGCCACCTTAAGGGTTAATTGGTTCGGGGGGGGAGGGGGGGGGGGGGGGGGGTGGCGGGGGGATTGCGTGGGGGCGTGTCGCCAATCACGGACGGAGCCGTCATGAAGACGCACAATCATTCTGGGCAATGCACACGATGGACCTGGAGTCCGTGGGGACCGGGGGCCCGTGAGCCAAGTTCCGGTGCTTACCCCCACCGGTACCCGTCACTCAAGGGCCCGGGCATAAACGGTAAAAGATTGAATTTGCGCCTATTCCACTCCCGCCCCCTAGCCCTAGCTCGAGTACAGACCCCAGGCCCCCCCAACCCGGGCAGCCCGACCGCCCCTGGCCCTTTGCCGAATGCCACAAGGTGGTGCTGGCCCTACCTAAATGAAGGTAAGCCCCGGAGTCCGACATCACCCCTACCACACGGGGAAGGTGGGCGCGTTCCCGGGCAATGTCCGATGGGATCCCGCCGCAAACACGGGGTTTCCGGACCAACAGCGGGGGGCGCCCTCACCGCCGTCCTGTTTCGGGTGCCCGCACCTTCAAACCACCACTACCCGGGCGACTACCAACGCGCCCCTATACGTTAGCGGGCGCTCCCCCCCCCTGGGGGGGCGGGCTCGCACCAGCCACATCATAAGCCCCAGGCGGTATGGCCCCAGGCGACGAGGGCACGCAGTGCACGACACACTGAGTCAGTTAGTCGGTACAGGGGCAGCTATCGTAGGCCACAACATCGCACAAGGATGGTGACAAGATCGGCTCACAACTTATCTGGAGAGCAGGCCGAGGGAGAACCCGATCAGACCCGCGTTTTAGCAGGCCCACACCTGGAAGATGCTCACGGAGCTAGGCCCGGGGGGGATCTCACAAAAACGGGGCACGGGGTCGGCGAAAGGGAGAAGAACCGGGTGAACAGAGTCGACCGAACCCGAACCCATAACCGAGACCTCCAGAAGGACGACTTCACCACATTAAGTACGGGCCAACAACTATACACACGCAACCTATGACGCATAGGCACAGTACAAATCAAATAGGCCGCGGGTTCCGACGGCAAAGAGAACGAAGAGGTGGCGGCCGAGGTGCTAGCAATCAGTACGGGTACAGCAGGACCCTAACGGTCATGTTTATATTCGCTGTAGACTTCCCATAGGGTATGACACATCCACTCACGCGGGAATACTTCAACCATACCCAGGCACTAGCTGCCCGATACGCTGCGCCGCGCCCAAATGGCACACTACAAGCCATCGCGGACGGGAGGGCACATTATGGAATGACCTAATTAATGTGTGCCAGCTAGCAACAAAATGCAGGCACCGTTTGGAACCCGAGGGCGCCCGGAGCTGCTGGGCCCAGGCTACTGAAAAGAGGAACGGGACAGAACGGTGCACGGGGGGACCCAGTAACAGTAGAATAATATGGTTTGTCAATGAGGGTTTAGAAAATTCCTGTATATCAGGGACAAGGGGGGGGGGCGAGCTATCGACTCCTGGCTTGTAGTATAGTCCTGAGGAACACCCCTAATCTCGCCGCACGACCCCGAGGGCCCCCGGGGGTGCAGGTCCTCAGACCCCGCCTGGCCCGCCGCGGGCCGCGCGTAGCGCATTCATGACGCCAGGAATGTGCGACTAAGCCCCGGGAGGGGGGGGGGGGGATCGCGTTAATTCAGGTATTAATATAACCACACGCGCGGAGCCCGCTGGCGCCGCTGGGACGGGCACTCCCCGTCCACTAGGGGGGTCCCGCCCGCGCAAGTTAGGTTATAGGTACACCGCTAGGTTGTGAAGACTTTGTGTATGCAGACCCTAACTCCCACCTCAGACGGCACGCCGGACCCGGAGAAACTGGAGCCGAGGGGGGGCTCCCGGGGTGCTGGGCCCGAGCTCACCGCCTATTGTAGGCTGCACGTGGAGCACGGCATAGTCACCTAGGCCAGGTAGGGGGTCTTGGATCGCCTCAGCAGGCCGGCTGCCAGGCACCCCGACCGCCGACCTGTCCATGTAATTAACCCCCCCCTGTCAGGCCACGTGCCCGAGCCGTCGTGGATACACAGCATGCGAGCGAGTGGGCCTAGATACAACCATAATGTAAGCACGGGGAAGATAGCTTGTGCCAGAATTGGTGAAATGGGGTTGCGGTTACCGCGGGCACCACGCCCTACCTCCCTGCTCGGACTGAGGGCTACGCACGCAAACCCGACCCCAGGATCCCAAAGGGGGGCCCCCCAAGCATAGAATCTTTACGTCTTGGACTACCGGCGTGCCGACCCCGCGCGACCGTTCCTGCACGGCGGGCCCAAGCAAGGGCGAAGTTGGGCTATCCCTGGACATTCAGCCCAATACCTTTTCAATGTGGACTATACAGACCCCTTGCCGTCGACCCTTGAGGGGTGCTCAGGGGGAGCCTCAGACCGAGCCTGGGGGGGGCACATGGGGCGCTCAGTCCTAGCATACGTCCCCCGAGAACGACGCCGCGCCGGGGGCGCGGCCTGCGGAGAACGCGGGGGCATCTGTCTGGACCGAGCTGGTCACGTTAGGCTCCGACCAACAGGCGCTCGAGCAGCAACGTGGCCTATCGCATAATAGAACCCACCGAGCTAGGCCGCCATCCCCACGCTGGCTAACCCGAACGGCCGGGGGTGACGGGGGCTGGATATATAAGACATGCCCCCCCAGCCCTACACAGTGGTGGTGCTATCTGACCAATGGCGGCCGATCCCTCCCTATAAATTCCCCTTCTCTTAATTTTCATTCACATGTCCTATCCACCGGGGTCCCGTTACCAGACACTTGTTTACACGGGTACTTCCCTAATGACCCCCGTTTTCTATTTTTTTATGTTCCCTACGAGCCCGCGAGATCCCGGTAAGGGTTCTGAGGAATACCTATATTTTTTCGTTACCGAGCCATATTAGATTCCGCAGGTAGTGGTTTTTGGGCGCAGACGGTCGTCCGAGTGAAATGGGTTGTGGGGTTTTATGTATTATGGATGACACATGTCCAGTTCACGGGGGAGGACGGGGGGGTGGGGGGCCGGTAGCAACCCATCGGCCGCCCACCACTATTCCGGGTTCCAATGTATAACCAGAATACTCAGAGGAACACTGTAGCCCAATACTTTACTCTCTGGGAATGGTCAGCACCCGGGTGGGGGCGGCGTGTGAACGCCGGGGGGGCCGACGCCGCAGGCCCAAATACCTACGCCTACCTCCATAAACCCTGCCACACCCCCTCAAATAGCCGGCCCCCCATATATAAGCCCGGACCCACCCAGCAAATGTGCCACACTACCAAACAACCCTGAACCATGCGTGATAGAGTCCCGCAGCCGTGTTCATAATAGAGTGAGTAGATCCTGCGAGTACCGAATCCCAAAGTGCCCCGGTGTGTCAAAGACGTCCCGACGGGGAGGGCCACCCTAATATCAGCGCCCGGCGCCCCACACGCCAGTGGGCCCGGTCCCTTGCAACTACCAGCCGCCCAGCGTGTTCACCGGGTCCCACCATCAGAGCCGCCAAGAGCCACCGCGGCTGGCCATCCGGGGCACCCAAGGGCCGTTGCTCCATGCCAGAAGTCAGCAGTCCTGATTGGTCCCCTCTGGGTCGAGGCCGACCAACCAACGCGGAGTCACACTCCTGCACCTACACGGGGCGGGCACCCTGCTCGGCTGTCCCTCCCGCCCGACCCGCCCCAAGCAAGGCAACAGACATACGAAAAGCAGCCATCCCCCCGGGCGCGCCCGGGCTGGACCCCGCGGCCTACCTGGGGCGGCCGATGCGCCGGGTCCTGGAGGCTACTATGTAGGTGCAGCAACAACATAGTTGAGTATACCGACAATGCCTCGTGGGGGGGGGGGGGTCGGCGGCCAAGGGGGGGCCATTCGTACAGTGCCCCAACTGATGGTTTCATAGGGGTCCTTTGCATCACAGCTTCCTGCAGTTCTCCGGCGCAAGGGGATGTTTTGTATGGTTCGGGGGCCTGCTCTTGTCTCGCTTGTCGCCTCGTGGTCCCCTAGCAATAAGCTGTTCATGGGGGGGGTAGCGATGGTACTCGGAGGTCCCCTTCTGAGGACCAAGTGCCAAACCCCACCCTCTCACTTCAGCCAGCAAAGGATGGTGATGCATAGCCTCCTGGTTACACTGGGTCCGAAGTAAGTAGTTCCTTGCTTGGGGAATTGCTGATCGGTGGATTAGGCCAAAAGATTCGGGACGAAAATATCCGTTAGGCGGGCCGAATGTGTGTTGGAAGGAGGTACAGATTTATCTGCCATAATGCCATCTCATAACTCTCCCACAGTTCCGCACAAAAAGAAGCCCCGAAAGTACGCCAGGCTGCACAGATCCATATCTTACATGATGGTGTATTTGATGCTGTACAGGTAAGGACTTTCCAAAAATGTTGTATGAGAATAGCAAGGCTATCCGCGGGGCTTTAGAACCTTCATGTATGTTAATGTCCTGTTGCATGTTATCCGGCCGTCAGTTGTACTGATGCTTCCCTAGGTAGAGTAAAATGGTGTCTGTTCTGTTCTAACGTTCTGGTTCCCTTGAACTGTTATTGGGCTCAGGGAATTGCCCACATTTAGTGTCATGACCGTCTGTCTTCATGCAGATTGAATGTCAGGGCCAACCTTGCTGGCCCTGACTTAATTCAGGTCCTATCCATTTTGGTCTTGAATGTTTGGTGGTGAATGGGCGCTAGCAGGGATGCAATGTCATCTTGCAAATTCCAAAGTCTTGGCCAGTGTAGAAAACGTTTTCCATGCTAATTTTCGCCCTTGGTACTGCCCGTCTGTTGTCCTGGCGCAACACCGCCAATCTATGACTAGTCCCAAAAATGAATGTTATGATAAGGTTAAGGGGGTGGGGCATCCTCAGGTCGTACTATGGCGCTGTTTTCCACCATTGGGCGAGAAGTTTAACAATGGGACTCGGATGCCAAACAGGTGCAGCACGAGACAGGCACAGGATCAAGAGGGACAACGTGTTGGAGAGTTCGCTTATTAACACATTGTGAGTAACTAGATGCGGCTGGGGGGTGAATGTTAGCCCTACGCACCGGTCGTTAGTAATACATATTGTTCCGATTGAGGTGGCTAGATCCCTGGGGTGTAAAGGCCTTCTTCAAGGGAAATCGCTAACCCGAGTTGAAAGACATAGTAAACTCCGCGGTCTTGTATCGGGCATATATTGCACGTGCCCTTGTGCTGAAGCCCGTGCGTCTTAACTGATATCTCTGAGTGAGTGGGCAGGAAAATCCAGATACTATGGGGCTGGGATCACTTATGCTCTTATCTGTTCTTATCTTGAAGTTGCCGGGTCGCTTGTTCTTATGTTACCGCCGTGGTGATGCAGTATAAAATGTGTCAAGAGGGCCAGTGGGGTTTGCTTATATGGTAGGACAATTGCTCAGGAGATGAATAAAGAGCCGAGGGTTCTCAGGCGGGGGGTATTTATGGCTGGGTAGACGGGTTGTGTAGGATGAGGGAGGGGGTAATAGGGTCCGATCGGATCGGGCCGATTTGTGGTTAGTCATGTCGGTGGCGCGAGGCAGGTCGGCGCCGTTCTTGGGGGCGCCAATTTAAGAACGAAGAGGTTATGAACCAAGTACTCCAACTCGTGTATGTGTTTGTCGTCAGTTTCCGGAGCGAGCGACAGTGGAGGTGGGAAACCTTTGAGCAAATGAGTGTAGTTTCTGCGGGGATATGGTTCTGCTGCTAGGTTCAGAATGTGTCTCCGTCTTGGGGGAATAGTCTCAGCAAAAGTCAGAGGAACTGGTTGGTTCGTGACCCTAGGGGGTACGGCTTTAGGTTTTTTTCCATTTTTAAGCCCAGCGATTGAGGGCGTTGTGATAGATAGTCTTCTTGTTTGTCTGTGGACTGGTCAGGTATTGGAACGGGGGTCTAAGTCCCTTTCGGCGAAGCCTCGAGAGTAACATTGCAGCTGAGGTCACTGGTGGAGGGTTCCTTTTGATTCAGTGGTATGCTCGTGGAAGGATGCGTCGGTGAGAACCCGAATGTACGCTTGTTTCCGGAGTGCCGCCTGGGATTGGTGGGCTGGCTGTGTGGTGATGAGAATTGTCCATTTGCCATGCTTGCTCGGTTTACTAAACGTCTTTAAGGGGTTTGTTGTGCAGCCGCGTTGGGCGAGGTTTTAACGGCTACTGATGGAGCATTTAGTATAGGTGTTGTAGTAAACTGGGAGGGTGGCTTTGTGGGCATGATTCTCATTGCTTGGAGGGCGAGAACTTTCGTGCCTGTCATTGCAAGGAGTCATGTCACCGAGGAAATGCGGTTTGAACCTAATTAGGGGGACTAGGCAGTGGGCACTGGGGGGATATAGGACTATTATAATACGGCAGGTCTCCTTGTCCAGGCTTAGCGCTGTCTTAAAAACGGTGAAATTATCCACTGTACGGGGAGAACGGAAAGGGGTGGACATTAACCTGGGAGACTTAGCTTTCTGTAATCCTTTTCGTTCCCATTTCATTGTTCCTATACTCTTGCGCTAGGGTGTTTAGCGGTTTCGTGTTTTATCGCATTCTTGGCTCTTTTCTTGGTACTTGGTCCTGGAATCCCCGAGCATGGACTTGCTTCTTGAGGTTAAGATTATTGGTAATATTTTTAATGGTTGTAATTGAATTTCTGGTCCCACGAATCGTCGGGACCTCGTGTACTTGGTGCCCGTTGCTTTTTGGTAAACAAGATATATCTTCTTAGGAACCGTCGACCGCAAACGGCAATTCTGTGGTGAGGGGGTCCTTAAGGTTAGCGAGAAGATTTTATCTTTCTGTTTGACGAGCAACTGGTCCAGCAAAAGCACGTGAAGGTATCACCTTCGCCGCTTTGCTACTACTTAGGTGAATGATCACGTTCCCGACATCTGCGCGCTCTTTCTATAACTTTCACGTACTTGTAGTGCATGTCCTCCGATCATCCATTGGATACATTATGTGATCTATCTGGTTTTATTGTCCGACGTCCGTTTTGGGGTGATGATCCCATGATATAACTTGTGGCAACGATTCTTTGTGTTGCGAAAAAAGTGTTCCATGTCCTGGCTGTTCCTCCGATGACCGAGTTTTAATAGCTGGCAGAAGCATTATTTAATTTGTCCCCAATTCCCCCCCTCGGATTTACATGTTCCAGCTTCGGGGGGGGAGGCATTTCCCCATTACTCTTTCGTTATAATTATTGTGTGTTCCAACTTTCGCATTTAGGTACACCCATTACTATAGATAAGGAATCGTACCTGGGTACAGTTTCCAAATCCTTTTGTCCCTGTTGATAGAACTCACTCGTCTTAATCTCTTCGTCGACTGGGGTCCATTTGTTGGTGCATAACATGGATATAATTGTGGTGGTTGGTGAATCTCCCTCTCAGGTCTTGCTCTTAATATATTCAGTTGGTTAATGGGGTTTACCATACCAGTAGAGATCTTTCCAATCCCTTTCTTAGGCTAATGGCTACAACCTTCGTTGTGCTGACCGCCCTCTGTCGAACCAGAATAGAATACTGTTTACCCCTGTAGCTGGTGTTTTAATTCACCCCATCCCTGTCCTTCTGCTCTCCCGCTTATTCCCAGGAAATTGTAGTTTGTAGTTCCTCATCCTCTGCTGTACTCTGTCCCACATGCTTTGCCTGCCATCGATCATAGTATCTAGGACAGTTCCCAAAAACCAATATCCTGTTTCGTGTTTTGCGGTCTGGGCACCGTTTTCATGCCCGTGTCTTCCTTTTCGGCGTTCAACCACCTGTTCAGTCATACGAGCCTGAGAACTCCCGGATGTCCGTCCCGCATCAAAGGTATTGTCCATTTATTGCTGAGTTGTCCGTAACGGAGTGTGATTTTTTACACAGACAGGGGTGTCCGGGGCCCTGTGCTAAACCCCCTCCCTGGAGGACCAGGGTACCCGCTTTAGTCCTGGACCCCCTACGCCCACGCCAGACCAGTATCCCCATCATGGTAGAACTCCCCGAGACCCACATACGACCCTTAGCCACCCCAAACGCTCAGTACATAAGTCAGTGAAGAAACAGTAAGGCAACCCCCCTGGGACCTAGATTCCTGTTTGTTATTTTCAGATGTAAACGTGATTCTTTATATCCAAATTTCTTTTTTCATCAGATGTAAAATACCCTTTTGTAAATGTTGGATCTTCCCTTAATAAATAGCATATTGTTTAGTTTACTTACTACAAACGTCTGAGTCCACATAGGCCAACATATCATAAGCCTGTCCAAGAGCTCACTTTTTGTGATTTACTTCTCCTTTTCTTGTTTACTGTCCTCTTTATTGACGAATGGTCAACATTGTGTGGTGTATGTTAGTTGTGGAACAAAAGTCACGTGGGAGAACAACTTGTCTGATATTCTTACATGGTATTTAGTTACCCTTGATTTCAGACAGTTAACCTCTTGGTTTCATAACAAATAACATCATTATTACAGTATTGCAAGAAAATCAATCTATATTCTTAGTGTTATAGTGAGCAGTTGACCTGTGTCGACCTTGCTCTCTCCCTACGCGTGACAATGATCAATCGCTTCTGGAACAAATGTAAATAAATATAAACTAGTAATTTTAAAGAGATAGTTGTCATCATTGATGGACTAGGCTACTATCATTCTAGAAATAATTGTCGTGAAATGTTTTGGCCTGCCCCAAACTATGACTTAATGCTTTTCCCAAATTCCTGAAATCTGCTGGTGGCTGGGCTGGTTTCGTCAATTCATCACTGTGTCGAGGGCACGTTTCCAGATGTCTAGCAGTTACAGCTCCTGGTCCAGGCAAGGATCTTCAAGTGTCGATCTCAGGCTTAGAAACACAGACTAGTAGGACAGCTAGTATCATTCATAAAGTAGTGCCGCAACTGGCCTCTCCAATCCGTACCACCAACTTTTAGAGGGAATAAAAGAACAAATTCCGCTTCTAAATATTTGTTTGCCTGATATTAATCAGGCGATCATCCCCGCTGTCCGTGAACTGATTCATTTTCTCAGATTTTTTACTCCTCCTGAGCGGATATTATCTAACTCAGGGGATGTGATGAAAAATCACCATTATTTCAGTTAATCTAATGAAAATTTGTAACTGGACAGCGGAAAATGGCTTGTGCCTGAAGCAACGTATAAAGTTTACATCCATTTAACAACTGATAATATACAACTATACACATGTTGATGTAATCATCACTCACTCCCTGCTCCATTCGGAGTCTGGGGTTACTTCTGCATTTGGTTCTCTGTGAGACTTAGCATGAAGCAATCACCAGCGCTTGCTGTGGTGATTTGTGAATGCATCCTTTTCACATGTTGAGGTTGCCAGCTTCATAGGAATCTTTAACACCACTAGTCAAGTATACACACATAAAGTTCAAAGTATAAACCTATGCACACTCACCTCAATAAAATTGAGAATCTTTATACTTCCTGCTCAGATAAATAGTCTCGGCAAGTTAATACGATTTGCCTCGAACACACGTCTAGGATTTTTTCTTATTTAAGAAATCCTCTGTGAATTTGTGTGTAGTTTTCTGTTGGAGTCCGGGTCCATATTAATTTTGGCGGGTTTTCTTTTCCAGTGGGTAAAAGATGCTCTAATGCTGTCATGAAATATTCTAATCCACATATATAAATTATTAGGTAAATATGAAGCCTAACAAATAAAATTAATAAAGAGAAGAGCAATGGGAAAATGACAGTGCTGTCACCAAGAATGTACTCGAAATTCCCCTTGTTTTCTGCTTCGTCTGCAAATTGTAACGCTTTCACGTTGATAGTAAAAGCTTACTGTATTATACCCGCTTTCTTCAATGAAACGTGTGCTGTATTTCTTGGAAAAAACATTGAGAGACTGCGTAATGACCTAAATTAATCCTAACATTAATTATATTACGTTACCAAAACGAACGAACAGATGGACAAAAGGATAGCGAGAGGGGAGGGCTGGAAATCAGGAACGCATGCAACACGCGACGCGCGATATACAAATGCTGGCATCACGCGTGTAAGTCTACAAGCACTAACTTTTTCAGACGGACAGTGATAAAATACACTACCCTTTCCCAGAGTTAGGTTTATAAATCATAACAGACCCTTATTAGAAAAGATAACAATAGATGGGTTTACGTTTGAACACATAACAGTACCCAGACAGCACATCTTCCAAACAGGAGGTAGAAGAAATTGCATATTTTGAACGCAGCCACGTAGCTCCTTTAAATTAGTATTTTTGGGTTCCTTAGGGTTTGCTGACAAATAATATGTAAAACGTTACGCAAATAGTCCAGGAATTAATAAATTATACCCAAAATAAAATATTGGGGGTGCCTGACAGCATAAAATCATTTCTGCTCATAAGATTTTTTTTTAACGTGTTTGGAAAAAATTTACGTTACAGAAATAGCCTACCATGTAAACTTCAAATTGATTGGAGCGCAACAAATGAAAGCCTAACCACGATTGGTCGGGCTATAAATACTATCTTGGTTGTTAGGGGAGACGGGAAAAGATAACAATTTTTCAAACACTTGTCGAAACGTGGCTCATTGGCCAGTCTCGCTGATATACACACTTGGGAGCGTTAGTTCGAAACCACTTGTTTAAATACACTAGATAAAGCATCAGTGCGTTGAAGCCAGCTTATATTTGGCTCAATAAAAGCCTGGAAGATAAGCAGAAGGAAATTTGTGCCAGTTTGTGCCAGAATTCATTGCTAATCAACGTATCTGTGTTATTCGTATGAATTGTGGTAAGCTTGAACCATTTAATATCTTTTAATGAAAATTGAATGTGAATTGTTGATTTATGCCTGTATATATATGTGTAGTTCAGTGGCAAACGTGAGGTAAAGCCTAAAATGCTCCAGCCTGAACAGAGGGTGTCGGAGAGAAGTAAAACGGCATGGAATGGCCAAACAGTACACTGACACCTGGATGATTGACTAGAAAGAAATAATGCTGGAAGTGCAGAGGCGTAGTAACCATTAAGAAGGGTAATACTGGAATAAAGTATTTCAAATGAAGCTGACTGTTGGCCTAACGCTCTGAACGCAATGTTTGTGCTGTATTGTGATCAGTGTAAAAGAGAATATAAATTAGTTATGAAGTAGAAGGTACATCCTTCTTGATTTCAGGGACAGTGGTCTTGATGGTACTGAGCAGCATCTGGTCAGAGATTTGCTGAATCCAGAGTCGGACAGCATACTCCTTGGTCTTTTTAGCTATCAGTGAGGTGTCCCCTGAGCCCAGAGGAGAATTCGAGCAGAGGAGTCCTTTCCTGCCGCCATCACTCAAGATAAGCAGAGTTGGCCAGCTGAGCTCAACATTATGTCCCCTCATCTTGAAATAACTTTATAAAAATACTATTCAGAGGGGAATTTACTTGTCTTAAAATCAGGAACTGTGAACATCTCAAATACTAGTCCCTAAAGACAAACTATTGAAGTCATGATGACAAATACCAACAGAGCTTGAACAAAACAAAACCAGTATTACCTCATTTTACTACTACACAACTGACACACATAGAACATTTGTAATAATATATGTCACTACAATATTCATATTAAATACATTCTGTACATAACTTGTAATTTAAATTGATTGTGATTCCTGGTTCCCTTGTAGTTGAATCAGGACACATATTCATTCATGCTAGTAATGAATACATATTGTTATTTGAACCGTTACGAGTGACTTCTTTAAGCTATTCTCATAGAGTGTTATATGTATGTGAGTGTCACAGTGTTGTTAAGAGTAGTGGATTAAATTAAATTGTTTATCTGTCTGTTGTTGTGACTTACACTTCACCATACTCATACCCTAGACACATAACGTAGCATCACACTATTCCAGAATAATTCTGACTGAGATATATAGATATGTGGTAGCAAGTAAGGTTATCTATAATACACTACTCTTAATAGATATAGATACCTTCACAGCTGATCTCAGTCAGTACACTAAGTTCCCTATAAGTATTTATAACATCCCACTTCACCACATATATTGGGGTCTCGCTCTTGGGATTTTGAATCTTTAACTATTAAAAATATTGGGGGTAATTCACTTCAGGGAATATAAGAATTAAAAGGTATCCTTGGGTGGAATTAAATAAGGTTGAGCTCACGGTGCCTGTGTTGTCCATTAGAGATTGAATTGTTGGTTAGACATTGTATAAATTTACATAATAGACAATGGCGGACCTGGCCAAATTTCGATCTGCTGCGGTTCAGACTGCAAAAGAGTTAGGATTAGATGGGCAAGTTATGGTTGCCTATGTTA
Organism: Oreohelix idahoensis; assembly: GCA_024509875.1. Lineage (NCBI taxonomy): Eukaryota > Metazoa > Mollusca > Gastropoda > Stylommatophora > Oreohelicidae > Oreohelix > Oreohelix idahoensis. The sequence goes on from JAMPIV010018652.1 coordinate 150,623, forward strand.
CTACGGAATGTGACAAATTTATTGAACGCGAAGAAAGAAGGTTTGAAGCCGAAAGAAAGTTAGAGGCTGACAGGGAAATTAAGAAGTTACAATTTGAAGCTGAGGCTGAGACTAAGAGGTTACAGATTGAGGCTGAGGCTAAGAAATTGGAGGCAGAAAGAGAAGAGAGGAGATTAGCTGCAGAAGAGAAGAAATTAGCTGCAGAAAGAGAAGAGAGGAGATTAGCTGCAGAAGAGAAGAAATTAGCTGCAGAAAGGGAAGAGAGGAGATTAGCTGCAGAGAGGGAAGCAGAAAAGGAGGAGAAAAGATTACAAAGGGAACATGAATTACGACTAAGGGAGTTTGAGTTTCAAGGCCATGCTCCTGAAAATGGTGCCAGTCCCTTTGCCTCTGATGCTACGGTTACTCAGGGAGCCTCGACCTCAGCTATGAATTTTCATTTAGATCATTTTGTTGAGAAAGACGATGATATTGAGAGCTATATAAATAGGTACGAACTATTAGCTACCACGTATGGGTTAGAGAGAGAAAGATGGAGCTTAAAGTTATCTCAGGGACTTCGTGGGGCAGCTTATGAAGTTTTTGCAAAAATGAGCAGAGGTGATCAGGAAAATTATGACATGCTAAAGCAGGCTCTTTTGTTAAGGTATGAAAAGAATGCAGAGTTTTTACAGGAAAAATTTAGGAATGCTAAACTACTGTCAGGTGAAACCTATCACCAGTTCTCTGCACGCATAGAGACATACTTGGAGAAATGGACTTCTCTGGGGAAAACCCAAGATCTTAAGGAAATGGTCCTTATAGAGCAACTAAGAGAGTCCATGGCTCCAGACCTGAGAAAGTTTCTCATGGAACAAGGTGCAGAGAGGCTGGTGAGTTGCTAAATGTTGCTGAAAGGTATCAAGCAGCTCAAGCAGAGGTAACAGGTAATAAAAAGAAACAGGTGGATAACTTTAGGGCACCACAGAACTTTAATAAATTTGATCCTAAGGATCAAAATAAAGGTAAGCACCAATTTGATAGGCCACGGTATGACAATAAAAAATAAATTCCCCACAAATTCGATGAAAGGAAATATGATGAAAGAAAATCTTTCAACCAAGGAAAAAGGTGGTGTAAGAATTGTCAGATGGACAATCATGACACTGACCGTTGCAGAAGGAAACCTGTGTATATGGCAATCCCCCCTTCAGGTCAGGTCGACCTCAAGACAGGAGGAGGATATTATGTTAGATACCACTCCAGAAGAGATGAGGAAGGCACAGGCTGGGGATAAAACACTCAAGCCTTGTTTCAGAAAATTGTCAACTTGTCATACAACTCCAGGCAAGGGAGATTTTTACATGAAAAACAAGTTGATGTATAGGAAGACCGGAGCTAGATCCAAAGGTCACGGACAGTTGGTTCTTCCAAAAAGATACAGGACAGACTTAATAAGGAGCCTACATGTGAAACCAGATGGGGACCATGAGAAGATAGGTACCATTATTCAAAAGGTGGCTCACAATTATTATTGGCCCAAAGCAAGATGGGACATTGAAAATTTTGTAGAAAGGTGTAGCATAGCACATGAGGGAACACCCACAAGTGGGAACATGGATCAGGACCTGGACACGCCATGGGGCAAAATCAGGCCTGACAATAAAAGGAAAAATAGATTTGATAAAGTGGACCAAATGGAATGGGAAGCCCCTTTTCACGGACAAGCTTCACTTAACTGTTTTACAATGGCCACTATGCGGAGAGTGCAAAAGGATGTCTTACCCCAGGATAAGCCGACAATCCCTCAATCGGACTTAAACAAACTGGAGGAAGAGGATGTAGAGAGGAAATCTCTCATCAAGAATTTTAAGTGGGGAGAAAGCCCCAAAAGAAAAAGTGGTAGCGGTCGTTTTGTGAATGATAATTCTGGGAGGAAAAATCATCACTATAAAGCTTCGAGTGGAAGAGACCATACCGGTGCATGGACAAATAGGTCCACACAATTAAAGGTCCATATGTAGCTTTGTTAAGAACGTGGACTGATGAAAAGGCAGAGGAAAACATTACATCTTCATACCAATATGTGAATGAGCTGACCACTCGGTTAAAAACTGGCTGGAAACTTGCCAATGAAAATTTGAAACAAGCCAGGAAGAAACATGCTGCCTATTATAACAGGAAGGCGAAAGACAGAAATTTGGCTGTGGGAGAGAAGGTACTGCTTCTTTTGCCCGGGAGTCAGAATAAGTTACAAATTGGATGGCAGGGTCCATATACAGTTCTAGAGAAGGTGTCTAGAACAAATTATAAGATAGATAAGAAGGGAAAGAAAAAATCTATCATGTGAATCTCCTGAAGAAATATTTGGAAAGAGAACATCAGGAAGAGACACACTTGTTGACCTTGTCCATCGCCATGGAGATGAAAAAGGAACCACTTTCATCATTTGAATATCCATTACACCCCTGTGAGACAGCAGCACAGGTGAAAATCAGTACACATTTAACGAAAACTCAGAAAGAGAGAGTGCAACAGGTTCTAAATAATCATGCAGAGGTGTTAACAGACCGACCAGGGCATACAAACCTATTGGAATATGATATGAAAACTCATAGACTCCACACCTGTCTGTATGAAACCATATTCGATTCCGTTTGCTAAGGAAAAAAAGCTTTGAAGGAAGAGATAGACTATCTATTGAAGGAAGGAATTATTTCGCACAGTGAGTCTTCGTATAGTTCCGGTGTTGTACTTTTAAGGAAGCCCTCTGGAGAACATAGACTCTGTATAGATTACAGGAGACTGAATGCTATTACAGAAGGACAGGTGGATCCATTGCCGGATACAAATCAGCTGTTTGCCAGGCTAAATAAAGCTAAATATTTCTCAAAAGTGGATCTGAGTAAAGGATACTATCAGATTCCAGTAAAGCCTGAGGTTAGACCATACCTAGCTTTTAGTACCTCAGAAGGACACTATGAGTTTAATAGATTGCCATTTGGATTGAAGAATGCACCTAGTGTCTTCTCTAGAATGATGAGAAAATTATTGGATCCTCTGAATAATCCCTGTATAACAAATTTTATGGATGATATCCTTATAGCAACAGAAACATTTGAGGAACACATTGACTCTCTGAACATGCTGTTTGATCGACTTAGGGAGGCAAATTTAACAGCCCGACCAACCAAATGTTGCGTTGGATGTAAAGAATTGGAATTTTTGGGACACACAGTTTATCAGGGAAACATGACCCCTGACCCAAAGAATTTAGAGAAACTACAGAAAGCCCCGAGACCACAAACCAAGAAGGACGTGAGATCCTTTGTCTCATTATGTGGTTTCTACCAGAAGTATATCAAAAACTTTAATTCCATATGTGCACCTTTAACGGAATTGACACGTAAAGGACTTCCAGATCGCATTACATGGACACCACAATGTGAAATGACTTACCAAGAATTGAAGGAAAAGCTCACAAGTAAACCCATTTTGAAATTACCTGACTTAAGTCAAGAATTCATAGTAAGGACGGATGCAAGTAATATTGGGTTAGGTGCAACTTTACTACAGAAATCAGATGCATTGGATGGGGAATTAAGCCCAGTGGCATATGCTAGCAGAAAGTTGAATAAAGCTGAAATCAACTACTCAACTAGCGAAAAAGAATGTCTTGCAGTAATATGGGCAATAAAGAAATTCAATATTTATCTATATGGGAAGGCATTTAAGTTGCAAACTGACCACAAACCTTTATCGTTTTTAGCACAGGCTAAGCATGAGAACTCTAGGTTACTCCGATGGTCTTTGCTTCTGGCTCCATATAATTTTAGCATTGAATATATATCTGGAAAAACCAATCTGGGAGCGGATTTTTTAAGCCGCCATCCGTGTGAGGAGAATCACCGTAAACCCCAGAAATAATAATAAATTTCTCTATGTGTATATAGAATAAAGGACTGACATATAATGTCTGTTTTAAGAGGGGAGGTGTCATGAAATATTCTAATCCACATATATAAATTATTAGGTAAATATGAAGCCTAACAAATAAAATTAATAAAGAGAAGAGCAATGGGAAAATGACAGTGCTGTCACCAAGAATGTACTCGAAATCCCCCTTGTTTTCTGCTTCGTCTGCAAATTGTAACGCTTTCACGTTGATAGTAAAAGCTTACTGTATTATACCCGCTTTCTTCAATGAAACGTGTGCTGTATTTCTTGGAAAAAACATTGAGATACTGCGTAATGACCTAAATTAATCCTAACATTAATTATATTGCGTTACCAAAAACGAACGAACAGATGGACAAAAGGATAGCGAGAGGGGAGGGCTGGAAAATCAGGAACGCATGCAACACGCGACGCGCGATATACAAATGCTGGCATCACGCGTGTAAGTCTACAAGCACTAACTTTTTCAGACGGACAGTGATAAAATACACTACCCTTTCCCAGAGTTAGGTTTATAAATCATAACAGACCCTTATTAGAAAAGATAACAATAGATGGGTTTACGTTTGAACACATAACAGTACCCAGACAGCACATCTTCCAAACAGGAGGTAGAAGAAATTGCATATTTTGAACGCAGCCACGTAGCTCCTTTAAATTAGTATTTTTGGGTTCCTTAGGGCTTGCTGACAAATAATATGTAAAACGTTACGCAAATAGTCCAGGAATTAATAAATTATACCCAAAATAAAATATTGGGGGTGCCTGACAGCATAAAATCATTTCTGCTCATAAGATTTTTTTTTAACGTGTTTGAAAAAAATTTACGTTACAGAAATAGCCTACCATGTAAACTCCAAATTGATTGGAGCGCAACAAATGAAAGCCTAACCACGATTGGTCGGGCTATAAATACTATCTTGGTTGTTAGGGGAGACGGGAAAAGATAACATTTTTTCAAACACTTGTCGAAACGTGGCTCATTGGCCAGTCTCGCTGATATACACACTTGGGAGCGTTAGTTCGAAACCACTTGTTTAAAATACACTTGATAAAGCATCAGTGCGTTGAAGCCAGCTTATATTTGGCTCAATAAAAGCCTGGAAGATAAGCAGAAGGAAATTTGTGCCAGTTTGTGCCAGAATTCATTGCTAATCAACGTATCTGTGTTATTCGTATGAATTGTGGTAAGCTTGAACCATTTAATATCTTTTAATGAAAATTGAATGTGAATTGTTGATTTATGCCTGTATATATATGTGTAGTTCAGTGGCAAACGTGAGGTAAAGCCTAAAATGCTCCAGCCTGAACAGAGGGTGTCGGAGAGAAGTAAAACGGCATGGAATGGCCAAACAGTACACTGACACCTGGATGATTGACTAGAAAGAAATAATGCTGGAAGTGCAGAGGCGTAGTAACCATTAAGAAGGGTAATACTGGTATAAAGTATTTCAAATGAAGCTGACTGTTGGCCTAACGCTCTGAACGCAATGTTTGTGCTGTATTGTGATCAGTGTAAAAGAGAATATAAATTAGTTATGAAGTAGAAGGTACATCCTTCTTGATTTCAGGGACAGTGGTCTTGATGGTACTGAGCAGCATCTGGTCAGAGATTTGCTGAATCCAGAGTCGGACAGCATACTCCTTGGTCTTTTTAGCTATCAGTGAGGTGTCTCCTGAGCCCAGAGGAGAATTCGAGCAGAGGAGTCCTTTCCTGCCGCCATCATTCAAGATAAGCAGAGTTGGCCAGCTGAGCTCAACATTATGTCCCCTCATCTTGAAATAACTTTATAAAAAGACTATTCAGAGGGGAATTTACTTGTCTTAAAATCAGGAACTGTGAACATCTCAATACTAGTCCCTAAAGACAAACTATTGAAGTCATGATGACAAATACCAACAGAGCTTGAACAAAACAAAACCAGTATTACCTCATTTTACTACTACACAACTGACACACATAGAACATTTGTAATAATATATGTCACTACAATATTCATATTAAATACATTCTGTACATAACTTGTAATTTAAATTGATTGTGATTCCTGGTTCCCTTGTAGTTGAATCAGGACACATATTCATTCATGCTAGTAATGAATACATATTGTTATTTGAACCGTTACGAGTGACTTCTTTAAGCTATTCTCATAGAGTGTTATATGTATGTGAGTGTCACAGTGTTGTTAAGAGTAGTGGATTAAATTAAATTGTTTATCTGTCTGTTGTTGTGACTTACACTTCACCATACTCATACCCTAGACACATAACGTAGCATCACACTATTCCAGAATAATTCTGACTGAGATATATAGATATGTGGTAGCAAGTAAGGTTATCTATAATACACTACTCTTAATAGATATAGATACCTTCACAGCTGATCTCAGTCAGTACACTAAGTTCCTTATAAGTATTTATAACATCCCACTTCACCACAAATGCGTGTTTCTGTTCCTAATAAATTTAGAGTCCAACTCTATTCTTTCCTGTAGCAAGGTCTGAGCTATCTACTTGTGACGATTTCTGAAATGCAGTCTCGTGTGCCAAAAATTTTTCTCCATTATATATAGTAGATTTCCTGCCCCCGCTTTTCCGGGCGGTTGGGACAAATGCCCAATCAACGCAATTGTTATTCGCGCCTCAGAATGCCAGCCAATCTTATTTGAAAGTTTTAGTTATGGCAACTTTATGATGAAATATTTTGCATGACTCATCTAGTGCAAAATTTCAACCCAGTACTTTCTAAAATTGGGCTGTAAACATCCGATTATTATTTGGTAAAGTTACATCTATCACACTTCAAAATGTCTTCCCAGATTATCTGACTTGCGTATCCCGCGTAATTCAGACGTCGTTATCAGACTATGACTCGGCGCAATTCGACCGTCTCTCTTGACATATTCGTGGTTTATCCATACTTCCAAACTTGTGAATTTATTGTTCTGACGAATTGAAAGGGATGACTCCAATCTTTTACAAACACCGACGATAGCCTTTCACCTAGAGTCCATGTGGGATCCTCGCGTTTTTGTATGACTTAATTAACCCCTTAGGGATGGACCGTCGAATTGAAGTGAATTGAAGTATGAAAGTTATGTAAACATTGACCTTCAAATGAGTTTTCTGTGTTGACAGAAATGGGCCAAAATAGAGAAAGAAATATCAAAATTTCGCCCGCACATTAAAGGTAATGCAATACTGCCTGAGTGGATATGAGAGCGCACAAACCGTTTTGTGATACTCCATTTGTGCTCCTTGCGGAGCATGGAACCATCACGACAGCTGGTGTGGTGAACTTCTAAATACAATATCTAAATTAGAATATAACAGTATAGTGCATAAAGTCAAAGATGGATAGTACTACAAATTTTCGGCGAGAATCGTAGTCGTCGCCTACGCCTTCAGCGTATTATTTGATAACGCCTTGGCCGAACCAAAAAGGGTACCCTATTTTTCAAATTCGTCCTTGAGACAAACGACCCACTTTTCCAAGTTCAAAAGAAGTATTTGCCTAAAATACATTGTAAAGAGGAGGGGCACGGATAGATAACCCAACGCAAATCACGTCTCACATTGTTTCTAAAAATAAAACCAACTTGCTACGGTCATGAAAACACGCTTAACTCTTGTTGCGAATGACGTAATTCTCGTGTATTACGAGAGACTCTCGTATTTAGCTTGAAAGTACATGGAAACAGAATTGAACAGGAGGTAGTTTAAAAATAAACAACTAACATAGAAAAAAAGATGGAATTTTGAACCAAGCCACTTAGCCCCATAAAAATCATATATTCGTGTACCTGAAGACTTGTTAACCAAGAATATGTTGTTAGTTATCTAAATAGTCCATTAAATAATCAAATATTGGTAATAATACAAAGAGAATCGGAGATACTGTCAGGTCAAGTCATGTCTGCTTAGATTGGATAGCATATTTTTGGGGGGAAAAAAATTAGGTGAAAGAAAGGCTAAGATAGTACGATGAAGTGGATTGGATGAAATTTGAAGGAAGCCGAAATATTATTGGCTAACCTAAATATACAAATCTAGTTAGTAATAGTAACACATAGAGGTTTGAGATATTTTAAAAAATAAAGTTTCATTCAAAAAAAGAGTTGCTTGGTCTCATTGGCCAAAGCTTTTTACATGATAGGAAAAGTAGGCTGCTCGCTGCCATTTTTTCAAAATATTCTGAGGAACAAGCAGCGATGAGCAGACTTGTGCTTTGTTTTAAACTAATTAACAACAGAAAGCAGTCTGAACAGAGGCAGTGATGAAAGTGTGCCATATTCTATTGCCTAATTCATCGTTACTTGTTTATATTTCCTTGATATGTGGTAAGATTGATTTTATTGACTTTTTAATTAAAAAGGGTTGTGTGAAAAAAGAAAAGGCCATGTAAAAGATTGTAATTAAATGGTTCCATAGCGGATTTAGGCATGGCCTAGATGTTGCTCCATCATATAAGGGACTATCTAAGAAGTTTTAAACTACAGGACTATATATATATATATGATGGTCATACAGGAACATTACACCTATCTTATTGCATGGAAAAGATTACTGCAGGAATGACAGAAGCTTAGCATCCATTAGGGAAGAGAAAAGAAAACTGGTACAATTTGTTCCATCAAACTAAAGTGGAGAAGCAGAGTTGTCAGAGAGAGCTGACCATGTTCTTTTGTATTGAATGTATGTTTACATGTAAATTAGGAGGAATTAGTTTGATATTAAGACAGAACCATAACTTGCATTGACAGGGGTTCCTGCTGGCACTTGTCTGGTGCTGGTACTCGATGATAGAGAAATTCAGCACGATTTCTAAGAGTCTCTAGTACCTGCTGGTATTAAAGAAGTTCAAGACCAGAGGAGACTGAAGTGTTTGGCCAAACCAACTACAACTGCTGTGATTCCAGGATCCAGATAAGTGCAATATCTGGCCTAGGACAACTTATCACGACTAAAGAAAAATTTCCTGTATAGACAAAAACGTTCCTCCAAAAGACTAACATAAACAATTCTAGTGAAACAAAAGAACATTGGGATGATGATAATCCCCAACCTGCCTTCTATTACGAGTAGTTAAATAGAGTAATTAATATCAACTTGAAAATTTGTAACAATGTACTATGGACATATTGTCTGTTGTATGTAAATATCTTTATATATATCTATCCATCTAAATTGATTCTCATTGAACTGTAGTCCTGACCAAAACAACTTTAGGCTCAGGACCAATAAAGTTTAACAAAAGAAATTTTAAATATAAAATTTAACAGCTGGAGTTAGTTGAGTTTATCATAGTAATTAGTATATGTTTGTATATGTTTTTGTATTGAGATTCTCTAACAACACTCTTACATTACCCTAGACACTTTATGTAGCTTTCAGTCACGCTAGTCAATAAAGAATATAACTTAGAGTGAGATCGTAGGGTGGTAACAAGAAAGGTACTCTGTAACACAGTTGTCCATTGTTTACCTCAGAGACCTTCACAGTTGATCTCACTTAAGTACAACTATGCGCACACCATTCTTCTTAACATCAAAACCCACCACAGCTGGTTCCCTTGCAGGATTCCTGCACTAAGCAGTCACATACTTTAGCAGTGGTGGTTTCTGTGGCAATTTATTTGACATTATAGTGTTGCCAGCCCCATGCACATAATCATATTAGTCGCCTTGTACGACATGCCTGAGAGTGCAGTATACCTATTCTTTCTTTGTCTTTTCAGACCCCCGGGAACTACAAGGCGCATGTACTCTCATATACTCGCTACCACAATTATTGGAGATAGGTCTCCTTGTTGGACGTACATCAGAATGTGATGCGAGCTGTAAAGACTAAATAAAAAATAATAAAAAAATAAAAGCGACGAGTTGGACGAAAACTCATTAATGGAAAACGTTTTACTAAAGACAGTGTTTTATTAGTGACTTAAGATTTTTCACATTACTTCATTATCTTTCAGCTCATAGACTGAATTTACTGTAGTGTTCTAGCCACTGGTGGCCAGCAAGGCTTTTCATACACTCAGATGCAGTAGAGCAGTTTTTCTAAAGCGTCTTTCCACTCCAGTAAATTTGAAATCTGTTAGCAGAAAATAATGATGATTCTCCGATATAACTAAATGGCAGTTGTCAATGGTTGAAAAAAGCATGCCTCAAGAAAATAAGGCATTATGTATTTTTGCTGTTATAAAATGATTGGGGTAGTATGAAACTGGCTCGCGCAGTACAGAAGGATTAAAATGGTATGACAAGATAATGCACATTTACAAAACTAGGATACATAGTAACACCAGACGGCGGAACAAGCAAAGACATCAAGAACAGAATGAATAAAGCGAGAACAGCCTTTGCTAGTCTCAACAACATCTGGAAGTCTTCCCAGTACAGCACAAACAATAAATTCAAATTATATGAGAGCTATGTACTTTCTGTGCTTGTCTATGGTGCGGAATGTTGGAGAGTAACAGAGAAGGAAATGTTAAAACTGTCCTCCTTCCATACAATCCATGCCTAAGGAAAATTCTCCGAATCTTTTGTCCGAATACTATCACTAACCAAGAACTACTTACTCGGAGTAACCAAGAGGACGTGAACACCATCATAGCTGCCAGACGCTGGAGTTGGGTTGGCCACGTCCTCAGAAGAGACCCTAATGCTATCACAAGAATAGCTATGCAATGGACCCCCGAAGGAAAGCGAAAGAGACGCCGACCAAAAGCAACTTGGCGGAGAACTGTGGAGGCCGAGATTAAAAGAATGAACCACAGCTGGGGCACTGAACGAAGGATGGCCGTGGAAGCAGTTTGTTGCCGCCATACAAGACGCCACCAGGCGTGATGGTCACTGACTGCTTTGACAGTCGGAGGCTAAGGATCAAAGAAGAAAAGACAAGATAATGATTATGAAACTGATGGAGTGATTTGGACAAATACCAGTGGAAGAAGAATTGAAGACAAATGCTGGCGCTGGATAGGATGCACATTGACGACAGCTATGGATAGCATTACAAAGCAATTATTGGTCAGGAATATACAAGGTAAGAGAAACTGGGACTGGCCCAATAACAAACGGAGAATTTAATCGGAGACAGAGTATAAATGGAGAAAGAAGACATGAGAGGAACATGAACGGACGGCAGAAGACGTGTCGGATTGATGTGAACTTATGAAGGCCTATGCTTCAAAGGGACCCGAAGAGTACTGATAATAATATAAACGCGCCCCTTCCCCCTGTAAGAAGTTTTATTTGCTGAATGTGCGTTTTGCACACTCCGTGCATCGTAAGACATTCAGAAAAGTGCATACGTCTGCACAGGAAAGACATTAATATTTAATAAGGACCTAACGAAAACAATACACGCACGCATGCTTTCATGGCGCTCAGACACGAAGATAACTTTGTGACGTCAGGTCAAGCCCACGTGTAAAAATACAATTCTCAACTTGAAATTGAGTCTCCTGGGCTTTTGATACGCGTAAAGCAGAAATTAACACCACAGAGGAATGGCTTTAAACCAGAGTCTTCGTTCGGGTAATTTGTGAGATGTCCGGCCAGATGCTGTTGTAGTCTCTCATGTATTTGCTTTGTTGTTTCATACAGTTAATCTGAATAGAAATATATTCTGCATCGGTCTTTAACCTCTTTCTGCTAGCTTCTGTCTTTAACCTTGATTAGGTAAAAAGATAGGCCCATAGCATATACTGCCATGGAGCCGCGGTAGCATAGTGGTTAGTGCACTGGCTTCCTAGCGCAGTGGTCTATGGTTCGATCCCCAGATGAGGCGGAAAATTTTTAGGCCACAAACGGCTCCTGGGTCGACCCAGCCCCAAATGGGTACCAGAGCTACTCTGGGAAGGTTAAGGTGGCCGGCGTGATGCCGACCACATCACCCCTCGTGTGCCGACGGTCAAGATAATATGGGCCTAACACCATATTCCCAATATGCCTCAATGGGCGTGTAACGGGTTCCTTTACCTTTATATACTGCCATAATGGGGGGGGGGATGGGGGGGTTGGAAGGGTTGGAGACTTCACCATATTAGATCCAGCATCGATAGGTGGGGTAATCAGTTCCTCTGATTTGGGGGATAGCGCAAACCATCGTTTTTAGATCTTACATTGGGACCCAAAGATGCAGCAATAGTGAATGGAGTCAGCGACCCATAGCTTGACTGCTTGCATCAGGACCAGCGAACCAGAGCTGGTCAAGACCGTACTCCACCTCCACGTGGTGGTCCTGGAAACAGTCTGCAGCAGTGCAGTCTGGCTGAGCGAGTACGGATCGAAATGGGAAGGTAAACCCGGTCCCTAAAAATGCCGTGCTGAATTCGGATGTGTCGACCGAAAGGTGCAGATATCACAGCTACGGCGTAAACAGACACAACGCAACCACCGTCCTTTTCAGGGCGAACGAGGAAGAAGAAGATCTTACATTACCGGCGCATGCTTGAACTGGCAGATTATACCCTTCCTTGTGTGAAAAGCTTGTTCCACCTGGAGGGAGTAGCCATAGTTGTGGATTAGAAGTCGTGATTTAATTGGTTAAAATCGAGAAATGTGAACGCACAAAGATCCTATGAAAAAAACATAAATATGTCGCGACAGTAAGTAAATACATTGATCCAATGGGAATATGATTAACTGGGGTGGAAGAGGAGGGGGGGGGGAATCATAATTGACAGACTACAGACCGCTTTTGATGCTTTTATTCCTTTCCTTTTTCATGGAGCCACCGTTGCACCTGGGAGTCGCGGTAGCGTAGTGGTTAGCGCACTGGCTTCCTAGCTCGGCGGTCCATGGTTAAATCCCCAGTTGAAGTGGGACTGTTTTAGACAGCAAACGGCTCCGGGCTCGACCCAGCCTCATGAATTGGGTACCAGAACAACTTCTGGGAAGGTTAAGGCGGCCGGCGTGGTGCTGACCACATCACCCCTAGTGTGCCGATGGTCAAGAAAATATGGGCCTAACACCATAGTCCCAATAATGCTTTAATGGGCGTGTTACGGGATCCTTGGGTGGGGTTGGGGGGGGGGGTGTTGCAAGCTTTATAATAAATTCATAATCCGTCATGATTTACTTTTTTGTGTTTGGTTTGTTTTTTTTTTTGTTTTTTTTTTTCAATCTTTACCTTTTAGTTGTCATTATGTGCCTCTCCACGGCACACAGCCACAAGAGAAACCGCTAGTCTAGACATCGACAAAACATCCGTCGATACAATAGGAGCCGGTTGCTAGGCTACAGCGATCATTCCGCATCGACGTCCTATTACCAGTGGAAGAATTACCTCTTAATGGCTCTGAAATGTCGGTCTCTTTGTTGGGTCGTTCCGCGGAAACATTGGGATTGATATCGCCCTGGACAGCCGACCCAGTAGACGGGATCTTGGTACTAAATGACCGTTTTTTTTTAGTTCCCGGGGGGTCTCTTATGATTCAAAGATAGAATGAGAACGCTGCTCACTTATGCATGTCGCACAGTACGGCTAACATGAGGTTGTGCATGGGGTTGGCAACCTCATCTTGTAAACAGTTTGCTACAGAAACAACCTCTGCAAGAAATGTGAGTGTTTTGTGCAGGCTTCCTGCTAGGAAGCCAGTGTCGTGTGAAATTCTAATCCACATATATAAATTAAAACGTAAATGTAAAGCCTAACAAATAACTTCAATAAAAGGAAAGAAGAATGGTAAAGAACAGTGCTGTCACAATGACTGTACTCGAAATCCCCCTTGTTTTCTAATTCGTCTGCAAATTATAACGTTTCACGTTGATAGTAAAAGCCTACTGCTTCAATACCCGCTTTCTACGATAAAACGTGTACTGCCTTTCTAAGAAAAACCTTGAGATACGCAAGCTGACCTATAATTAATATTCCATTCATGTCATTTTATACACTAAGTTACCATAAACGAAAGACTAAGGATAGAAAGAAAGGGAGGGGCTGAAAGCCGGAACGCAGGCAATACTACCACAGTCTCGCGATACACAATTAATGCCACCCCTAACACGCGTGTAAGGCCACAAGCACTAGCTTTTTTTCAAATCGACAGTGATAAAAAACACTACCCATACGAGTTAGGTTTTAAAAACCTGAAAAACGCTTATTAGGAAACATGACATTATACTGGTTTACGTTTGAAAACATTACAGTACCCAGACACCACATCGTATTCGAAGTGAACAGGAGGTAGAAGAAAATGCATATTTTGAACGCAGCCCCTTAGCCCCATTAAATTTATATATTTGGGTTCCTTAGGACTTGCTGACAAAGAATATGTTAAACGTTACGCAAATAGTCTAGGAATTAACAAATTATAGCCAAAAGAAATAGTGAGGGATGTCAGACAACACCAAAATCAGAATCGCTCAGTGGCAGATTTTCACACCACCATTGTACGGGAAATAGGCTGACATGTTACCTCCTATTTGATTGGCGGAAAGTAAATGTAAGGCTAAACACGATTAGTCGGACTATAAATATTGATTCTTTGTTGTTAGGGAAACGGGAGTAGGAGTACTTTTTTTCAAACGCTTGTGTAAACATGGCACGATTGGTTAGACCCGCCAATATAGTCAATCAGAGGCGTCAGGTCAGCACCACATTTTCAAATAAACTTACTAAAGAACCAGTGCGTTGAGCGCCAGTGCATATTTTTCTAAATAAAAGCCTGGGACATCGGCAGATCGAAATTGTGCTATATTCATTGCCAGTCAACGTAACTGTGTATTATTCCATGAATTGTGGTAAGCTTGAAATATTTGATATCTTTTAATGAAAATTGAATGTAAATTGATAATTTATGTCTGTATATATGTGTGGTTCAGTAGCGAACATGAGGTAAAGCCTATATAGTGCTCCACCCTGAACAGAAGGTGTCGGAGGAAAGTAAAATTGCATGGAATTGCCAAACAGTACACTGACACCTATCTCATTGACTAGAAAGAAATAATGCTGGAATTGCAGAGGCGTAGTAACCATTAGGGAGGAGTATACTGGTGAAAATTGTTTCAGATGAAGATAGCAGTTGGCCTATCGCTCTGAACTCAGTGTTTGTTATGTATTGTGTTCAGTCTGGAAATAGATTATAAATTAGTTCTGAAATAGGAGGTACAACCTTCTTGTTTCAGGGACCGTGGTCCTAAAGTTATTGAGCAGCACCTGGTCTGAGCTTTGCTGAACCTAGAGGCTGACAGCATACTCCTGGGTCCAGATAGTGACCAGTGAGGTGTCTCCAGAACACAGGGAGGCTATCGAGCAGAGGAGTCTTTCCTGCCGCCATCACGAAAGATAAGCGTCTGTGGCCAGAGGAGCTCAACATTATACCCCCCCCCCCCCCCCCCATCCTTCAAAATCTGACTTTATAATAAAACAGAGGGAAAATACAGTGTTTAAATTGATAGGAACTGTGAACTTTTCCCCATACTATTTCCAAGATAAACAAACACTTGAAGTCATGATGACAAATAACAACATAGCTTGAAAAAACAAAACCAGTATTACCTCATATTACTACTACACAACTGACACACATAGGATAATATTAATAAAATATGTCACTACAAGGTTCATATTGATAAATTCTGTACATATAAATTGTAATTACAATTGATTGTGATTCCTGGTTCACTTTGTATTTGAATCAGGACACAAATATTAGGAAAAGTAATTAATACATATTTATATTTGAAAATTTACCAGTGCCTCATTTAAGATAGTCTTATAGAGTGTTAAATGTGTGTGAGTGTCACAGTGTTGTCAAGTGTGATGGAATAAATTAAATTGTTTATCTGTCTGTTGTTGTTGTGACTTACACTTCATCATATACATACCCTAGACATTTAACGTAGTCATCACAATATTCCAGAATAATTCTGACTGAGGTATAATGTGGTAGCAAGTAAGGTTATCTGCAAAACACTACACCTATTAGATACAGATACCTTCACAGCTGATCTCAGTCAGTACACTAAGTCCCCTATAAATATTTATAACATCCCACTTTACCACAGCCAGCTGTAGCGGCGGTTGTATGCTCCATAGGGAGCGAAAAGAAAAATAATGATGAAGGCGGTTTCCTCACCCTGCCATAGAGAGCTAACCCCTTATGTTGCTGACTGATAGATACTAGTAGTCATTTTGAGGGGACCCCGTTACACGCCCATTGAGGCATATTGGGAATATGGTGTTAGGCCCATATCTTCTTGACCATACTGCACACTAGAGATGGCTACTGTGTTTATGTGTCGAAACAATGTGTCGAAACTGCGTCGTACCCGAACGATTCGATGCGCAGATTTTTGCGGTGTCGATACAGTGTCACGTCCTGTCTGTTTTGCAGAGACACATTGTCTCACGCAGATTCGACACATAGCCTGCTTCGAACAGCAGCTTCAGTTCCCGTCTGCTTCGCTGTTTTGCAAAAGGCACACTGTATCATTGTCTCATGTGTCAAGCGTGCGCTACATATGGCGTTCATAGATAGTATGGAAAATCAAACAAGTCATAATTTTTTTTTAAATAATTCCTCAGTCTCATTGTTTCAGTTAATTTACTTGTAGTTTGCTGTTTCGAAACAGTTCCATAGTTCTTTTTCTTGTTTCCTGTCTTCAGGCGCTCTCGTAAGAAAATGTGTTTTGTTTATACATAAAATAGTGTTTAAAACTTGTGTTCAACCTCATTTAATCTTCATTTATGGCGGGGAGAAGCCCTGTTTGGGATTATTTTGTAAAGATCAAAGACAACAAAGTAAAATGTAACGTGTGTTCTGGTATTTTATTATTCAAGGGTTCGTCAACTTCAAGTATGACTAGGCACTAGAGATGGCTACTGTGTGTATGACGGTATGTGTCGAAACAATGCTTCGAAACAGCGAGCGATTCGACACTTCCTGCTTGTTTGTTTCGTCTGCCTCGCTGTTTTGCAGCGACACACTGTCTGAGCCTATGTAAAATTTGAATCAACCGTTCGGAACATTAGTATGGAATATCAAACATGTCATATTTTTCAGGGATGTGTTATGATGACTTGATTTTACAAGTGATATTATTTTTGCTGAGAAGTTATAGACACTGGAAATTGTGTCAGTGTTGCAGTTGTCAATGTTTTTAGGCGCTATGTTAAAGTTGAAAGTGTCAGTGTGTTCGTATAAATGTAATATACACTTTATTAGCTCTGCTGATATGTGTACTCGGTGTGGATTTGAATCATTGTCTACCAAATCTAGCTTACTCTAGTTTGATATCATGTGTTATTATTACTGTTATTATTATTGTTGTTTTTTATTATTTTCCCATATACTGCAGCTATCATCATATCTACGTTTTATTACATCATAATGAAGACTTGTGTAAAAATATTGAATTGTGGTCACACGAAACGCCATAGATTTTCACACACGACAGTAAAAACAGAGGAAAGTGTCTCACACAGTTCATGTATACCCGCGCCGGTACTGTCTATAAGAGACTTCTTTCTCCCCGATACGGGCAATTGTGTCGTTGTGTCGTTGTGTCGACTCACTGTTTCTGCACACTAGAGGCGATGTAGTCAGCCAGAGTTGCTGCTGGTGCCCAAATTCATGAAGCTGGGTCGACTCCCGGAGCCGTTTGCGGTCTAAAAAATCCCACCTCAACTGGGGATCGAACCATGGACCACCGAGGTGGGAAGCCAGTGCACTAACCAGTGATTTTCAGGGCTTAGTATTTATCAACACTGCAAGTGCTAGCAGTCCGTTTCAGGAAAAGCTCTTGTCAAGGCTTCGCCATGCAAGCTGATAGAAACGAGTAGCCTTTTTCAGGGCTTCCTGTTCGACGCTGCACTTAAGTGGGCATATTTCTCTTTTTAAATGCGTTTGGCTCTGATACAACCAACGGGCTTTGGTCTAGTTTGAAAGATATTTGCCTCGCTACAGGAAGGCAAACACCTGTAATTATGCGGAGTGGCAGAGCGGTTAGAGCGCTGGCTTCTCGAGGTAAATTAATCCGTGTTCAAAATCAGGTAGGCCGTCACCAGTACCATTCCTGGAAACGCGCTATGGAGATAGAAATAGCCTCAAGCTAACCACCGCTTTCTTTGAACATAAAGTTGACGTCTGGAGGCGTACGAAGAAGAAGAAGTGGAAAATCAGACTGCGTCACGCTGCAGTCTACCCAGCTGTAAATGAGTCCCTGACTATGCTGTTGAGTTAAGGACGGCAAAAACACGAGTAAAGTTTCCCCCTCCTAACAAAGCTGAGATCTAGTATAATTAAGTCTTTAACAGTTCACCCCCCTACGGAAATATCTACTAAAGAACTTTAGCTTTTGCTGTAACCATAATCATGTTTATTATTTTGCAAACTTTGGTTATTTGATGTTTTGCGTATATGTTAAACGTGTTACTGTTCTTAATCCCATTTTAATCTTCTCTTTTGGTCGACTCATTAAGTCGCTTTATTTGCTTAACGGAGTGTCCCGCGGAGCCATAAAGTTCCTCAGGTCATCTTCGGGGGAGGGGGGGGGGGGGGTCTATCAGAAATCGTGGAATTAATGAATAAAAATCTTTAAATTCCGCGAAAAATTCCAAATGTCGTTCTTATTTAGAGTTATAATTAGTTGTATGCATTTATGTTTGTTTCGTATGTGTCAATAAGTGTCATACGCATATGTAATAATGTAAAGTTTGTATGATCAGTAACACTAGTTTTATTTATTTGCAATTAAAAAGACATGTTTCCGTCTCAGTAAAAGTAGTTACGATGAGATGAATGTGAAAGATGTGTAATAAAATAAATACAAAATACTGTCACAAAAAGTATAGCGCATGTAAAGTACTTTTTTTTAAGCTCCACATGAAGAAACGCGGTATGAAAATATGTTAGTACATTATGCCCAAAAGCCAAACAAAGCACAACTTTTCCCCATCATTTTTTATCTTTCATAATGCGTTGGCATTTATGAGATACTAGTGTAAAAGCACGCCATAAGACAGGAAATAAATTCAAAAGCACCAATACCTAACGGCAACAAAAGTATTTAAAAAAACCCACTGTGCATCACCACAGTACACGAACTACGTAGCAGCAGCGAAGATCCCAATGTGTGTATACGTGATCAACACATTCTATAAAATACATTTTTGTGCACACCTTCATTTGCGCATTATTCTTTGGTAAGTGTTACTATTTTCCGGAGAGTACATATATGGGAAACTATACAAATAATGTCTAACTTTCAACCAAAGTTGCTTCCCTTAGCGTTATGTACTGACAGAAAACGCTAGGGTTGCTTTTCACCCGTCTCGTTTTTGCTTCTAGCGACATTCGTTCAGTGTCTTTAAATGCAGGATGTTTTGACACATATAAAACCACAACGACAGGGAAACGTTTTAACACTTATCGTACATTGACAGCTAATGGGTACCGGGACTCTGCTGTTGAGTTAGGGAAGGAAAAATCAGCGAGGGAGGGAACTGGTCACCCTACCTCTGGATACTGGATCTAGACGTCACTCCCCTACGACAGTATGCTATTTGACTGTCATTACCTTTTTATTTTTAAGCATACATTTACAATTACAGATACATTTTCTTGGCAATAATTTAGCCGAAATAAAACTGGTTGTAGGGGATCCGCTGGATAAAACAGGTTAGTTGAGGCGTTCCGAATAAGTAAAAAGTTTGAGATACACTGGCTCAACCCCTCGTGTCTCATTCTATCAAATTTACACGTTTCTCCCCCGACCCTGGTATGACTCCGCTTGCGTGCCTTGCATTTCTTCACGTTTACTCCTCTTTTTAACAAAGAGCGCATACTCATACACACTCATTCACACAGACACATCTCGTCTCGAGAAACATCCACTCCTTCCCAGGTATTTCCTTGACTCACACACACAACGTACGCGCATGGACCAACGACCTCTTTACGCCCGGACTCAACTCATATTTGTGGCTAGCTCTAGATCATGTACTAATGTGTTTACTTATTACTAGTGGCAGTGCTGTTGTCTGTTCGGGAGACTGGGTCTGTCGACAAAAGTCAGTGCCTCATTCTAATAACGTAAAAAAGAAAATGAAAATAAAAAAGCTTTCTAATTAGCTGCAAATCTAATATGTACGTCTGACATGTTTTGTAGTGTATGGTACCGGTTGGATTTCTTTCTTCAGAGCGATTGTTAACATTAATTTCGGTGGGTATAAAGCTACGGTTAAGAGCTTTTTTTTATTATTTAAAAAAAAAAATTAATTTAACGTAAATAAGAGCTTGTTAAATAAAGTTTCAAATAAGTTTAGTGATTTCAGAATGCCTTAAGACTTATAAAGTTAACACAGTAATTAAAAAGGAGAAGAAAAAACTCTACTTTTGATATGATAGTCATTGGAAGAGAATTCACTTTTTATTTTTAGTGTAAAGGTAATGGTAAAGGTAGTCCCACAGTATATGCTGCCGTAGGGAAATAAAGTGTTAGAGACTTTACTATACTAGGTCCAGCTTTACGAGGCGTGGTGATCAGCTCCCTTCCTCGCTACCTTTGTCTTCCCTAACTCACAAAAAGAGCTAGCTCGGGAGGCAAGCACTGTAACGACATTTACAGTATACATTTGCGATTTAAACTCGCGATTTCGCTTGCCACGTCAGAGGTTTTGATCCATCCCTTGTTGGTTACAGTAGCCGCAACTTTCCAGTAGAACAGCACAGAGTTTCGTATCAGGACGTAAGGCTAATCGTGTCCGTGATATCTGGACCACTTTCCAAGATATCAGCGTTAGCTGTGCTTGGTTTTTCCCATCTCTATCATCTTGCATCCACACCACCTCTCGCCATTTAAATATGAAAATTATGTAGACAGTGTGATAACGCGTCTTGACATCAGATCCACCGCTGTCCAATGGGGATGCAGAAATTGTAACGCGGATCGTTTATTGTTGCGATTTTTGTATTGTTCATGTGGCACTAGTTGAATAGATAATGACCTTCTGCAAAGTGATCTCGCCGACCAGCTTGGGATAAAACGTGAATCAGTCCCGACTACTTTAATGTGCCGACGTTTTGTGTTTGAGAGATCGAGGAACTTGGACTCAGCCAGTCAAAGTCATATACGCGGGTACATAATTAACTAATGGAGACTGTGCGTTATTCAAGTGTCGGGCAATCACAGTGGGAGTCTCAGTACAGTGGCGAAGGGGAGGCCTCCTCTCACGTCTACACACAGGGTTATTCGAACTATGGCGAATGTGGCGTGGGAGAAGAGCTGGAAGACTCTTTTGAAGACAATGAGCCAAACGCCTATGGGTATGCTTTCTTTTTTTTTTTTTGGCTATATAATATATTGTAGATTTTTATTTAGACGCTAGACCAAGAATGTGGAATTAAGAGAAAGGAAAGATAAAACTGTTACTAGTTTGAAGTATGACTATGAATTATATATATATCCCTACATGTTTGTATCTGCATGGTCTGGTAACCTCATTATAAATAACAAATTATTAGAGAAACTACCACTGCAAAAGTACACGAATACTTTGGGGTGCAGGCTTCCTGCAAGAGGATCAGCTGTAGTGGAGGGTGACCCCCATGCTCCATAAGGAACAACACGGGAAGTGGTGATGATGACATGTTTGTGTCGTCTCGTGTAGCTCCTGGGGGGGGGGGGGGGGGCTCTGAAGAGACAAAGAGAGAACAGGACTACATGACCCTCATGCTTGTACAAGGCGACTTATATGGAGGTTGTGCAACCGTGTCATGCAAAACAGACAGCCATTCTAGCGCTAATGAGCATGCCCTGACATAGTTTCATTTTATTACATCACTGTAATTTAAAAAACTCTCAAGTCTTTGGTAAGTAGAACGTCGTTTTGTTACGTACACACAACAACAACAAAAAAAGTTTCAAGTGATAAAAATACCCTGTTTTCACCATTTACCCTAGTTCCACACTCGTGACCCTCATTCCAGCGCTAATGAGCATGCCCTGGCATAGTTTCATTTTATTACATCACTAATTAAAAACTCTCAAGTCTTCCATTGATGAAGTTATGGGACGTAGAATGCTTTTGTTCATCATATGCATTGTTGTGTATGTGTGTGCGTGTGTTTTTTTGTTTTTTGTTTTTTTTTTTGTTCTAAGGATATTCCTATATTTATTTAACAGGAACATCTGCTCTAAAGGTCTTTTGATTTGGACATGCGCCCTAATACAAACGATTTGGCTGAACGCGACGCGCCTCGTCAAAACGAGGCACAATTTTTTTTTATTTTTAAAAACATCTCTTATCTGATGTTTGTTTGTGTGTGTAGATATGTAAATATGCGGACTAGTTTTCAAAACTATACCGTTTACTTTGCATGAATCCTTCCTTCCTTGCTTGCTTCTTTCTTTTACTTTTCGCTCAGGATAATTTCGCCACTGCTGTAGTTTGCCTCCTGGAAGAAGTACCTTCGTCCGAACACTTAATGTGACCTTGCAGGGTTAGTTTCTGCAGCATTTTATATTACATAATGAGGTTGAGGAGATTGCCAGCCCAAAGGCACAACCTCACGTTACTCGTCTCTTCCAGGTCGGAGGAGTAAAGCTTGCTTTGTCTCCCCCAGGAACCTCACGTGGTAGGCCATTAGGCGGTGATTTACTATTAGTTCTCTTCTCCTCTACATCCCCCCCCCCCCCAACTATGTTCAGTCTTTTGGTAAGTAGAACGTCGTTTTGCTACGTACTAAAAAAAAAAAACACAAACAGTTTCAAGTGATAATACACCCTGTTTTCACCATTTACCCTACTTCCACACTCGTGACCCCCATTCTATCGCTAATGAGCATGCCCTGACATAGTTTCATTTTTTTTTTTTTTTTGGCCGTACTTTATGTCGCCCACACGCCCTCCACATCAGCTATATGCTTGACATAGAACTAAAGCTCTTTGTTATAGTACTTTCGTTTCACGTGTGGTGGTGAGTCCATCCCAAGTCTAGAAGAGCGGCGTTAAAATGTTGGGTGGGGAGGGAGTCGAAGAAGCAGCGATCGAGATGCACGTTATTACTTTGGTACTTCTTTGTGTTTCTTCAGAAAGAGGTAAGTGAGAATGCCATTTGTTGAAAAAGAAAAAAAAACAAAACAAAACTAAAGGGAGAAGAGGAACAAACATGACAAAAAGCGAGTTTGTGGGACGACGGAAGAGGGAAGAATAAAGTACACAGCTGAGTTTTTGTATACGATGATATAGAGTTTAAATTTAACACTAATAAGAATATAGGGACAGGTCAGAGGCCGTCATCACATACGTATCATCAACCTACCGCTCCCCGTGGAGCATGTCTTATTTAATTCACCCCATGTCGTCCTGCCCTGTGCTACCATTCACATTCTTTCCTCGGCTTCTGTATCCTTCGTATGTCTCTTTCCAGGTATCTTCTCCATGTGTTTTTGAGCCCTCCAACGCCTTTTCTTTAACAGTAGAGATTCCGTAACAAGAATGTCAGCACTCTTGTGCCTTGTCCAGTATCCAAACAGGTTCTTTGTCTAAACTGTCGAAGGCTTTTTTTTCATTGTCAAGTCCAGTGTGAAGTGGTGAATTCAGTTCCAATCTGTTTTATTATTACGCGCGGGGATTCTGTATGATCTGTGCATCATCTCTTTTTTCGAAAACCTACCCAATCCTCTTTCAGTTGTTTGTGACCTCGTAATATAACAAGGATGATGCTGTTGAATATTTCCCCTGTGACTGAGTGTAACCCTTATGTATAGTTTCTCGGGGTGTCTATGAGGCGACGAAGAAAGGTTAGGCCTAATGGTCCTTCAGGAATGTCATAATATGCTATTAGAATGAGGTTGAACATAGGTGGCAACTTCATGTGAGTGCTGTGGTGCAGGCGCATTGGAACCAACTACAGTGGTGGTTCATTCTCCCAAGAATTGAAAAAGGGAAGTTACGATGATGATGATTGTAACATTACAAAGACGCTAACAGAGATTAATTCTGATGATGAAAAAAATCATACCAAGCACACTAGATATAATGTCCCTATCGATACGCACCTAACACCTTTTTTGGCCATCTCAGGAGAATAACAGCCCGATAAATTAGCACTATGCGACTACAACAATAAATTTTTCAGGGCAGGGCAAAAACCAGGAGGCAGATGGATAGACAGCAACACATAAATCCTACAGCATGCCGGGCTCATATCAGCCAATTCTTCTTCTTCTTCTTCCGTCCTTAGCCAACGACCGGCAAAGCAGTCAGTGGCCATTACGCCTAGTGGCGTCTTAAGGGCAACAGCGAATAGATTTTCTCTGCCGTTGTTCCCATCACGCCTAATGGCGTCTTTAGGGCAACGACAAATCAATCCGTTTGCTGTTGTTTCCGTAATCAAAGTGACTGGCAAACGGGTGATCAGCCCGTTGATATCAGCCAATGTGACACATTATCTCGAGAACGCAAACTTCAGCTTCCCACTACACTTCACGGCAACAAATGAGTGGAAAAGTTAAAAAAAAAAAGTATGTAAGTGAAATCTTTAGGGCACATACAACAAATGTTGGTAACAGACCTAAGGAAAAATAATCAACATTTTGCGTCTGTATCTGAACCTCAGGGCAGGAGCATTAAGAGGCCTTAAGCATCTGAGCAAGTGGAAATTGCTTCAGATGGTCCCTCTCACTTTAACTGCGGAGCCATCTTTGCTTCTAGAACACGAGATTGTGCTAGCCTGTCATGGCTGTATCTAATGATCGTAATCGTCTTCTTCCTGCTCTTCTTCTGCTTCAGTTTCAAGCGTTAGGAACATTCCTGCAATGTTTGGCGTGTTCTCAAAAGTGGTAAAAGGAAGCTTAGTGATTCAGCACTAGTAAGTGTAGCACTGCTGTAATTACTAATGTCATTCTAATTGGCTTTGACTGTTTCAGAAAACCTCGTAATTATATGTTCAATGCTGCCAGCTCTCTTTCTAATATATTTCAGGTACATGTTGAAATGTTCGCCTGTCAGTTTGGTTTATTTCCATCATACTTTCCCCTTACAACTCTCCTGAAAAAAAAAAAAAAATAAAGGAAAATGAAAATATCCCTGTTGAAATAAGATATTACTTGTGTAAGCAAAAGATTTGGAATGCTTATTTTGTCCCTCGGGCATCGCTGCCATTATATAATTATAGCATTCTTGAATTCTTCTTGCATAAACAACTACATGGGACTGAGATTAATTTTTATTTATTATTATTATTTTAACGGAGAGGCTTGTTATAACGTCCATATTGAGTTAGAAAGGAAAGGAAAGGATCCCGTTACACGCCCATTGAGGCATATTGGGAATATGGTGTTAGGCCCATATTTTCTTGACCATCGGCACACTAGGGGTGACGTGGTCAACATCACGCCGGCCGCCTTAACCTTCCCAGAGTTGCTCTGGTACCCAGTTGGGGCTGGGTTAACCCAGGAGCCGTTTGCGGCCTAAAAAATCCCACCTCATCTGGGGATCGAACCATAGACCACTGAGCTAGGAAGCCAGTGCACTAACCACTATGCTAACTATTGAGTTAGACGTGACTAGTAAAGCCGTACAGTTGTTTTTGTGGTTTCTTTAGATAAGTTTATACCATGGGCACCAGGTTTGATTCACGGTATCGACACGCTTCAGTCTACACAGCTGTAAACGGGTACCTGACTTTGCTCTTGAGTTAGGGAAGGAAAAAGGCAGCGAGGAAGGGAACCCACTCACCCCTACCTCTAGATGCTGGACCTAGTATAGTGAAGTCTCTAACACTTCACTTCCCCCCGTCAGTATCTGCTAAGGTACTACCTTTACCTATATACCATAGGTCCCCGTGTAGTTCCCGGGGGTCTCTGAAGAGACAAGGGAAGAATAGTACTCATAAGGAAGGGAAACCCGAGGCCTGTAAAGCAAAGGTTTCTTTGTCTTGTGTGGACTGACCTATACTGTATAATAGGGGAACAACAGAAGTGATTGCGTCATTAATAGGCTGGTCTGCCCATGGTAAATTTCCGGTGCTATGTCTTGCGGTTCGCACTAATGACCCGCCATCGAAGCAACATTTATTGGTGATGCCTAGATGGCGGGGAGGATACTGTGATTCGCTTGCATAGCTAGGCGGGGTTGTCGCACGGAAGGTCCTGGGTTCGAGTCCTGGGTAAGCCACTCACATGTGTTGTTCTTCTGTTGTCTAGTGTTCTACTTCTTTATTTCTTACGAGTGCCTGAAAACATACCTTTACGTTTGTTTAATATTTATTTAAAGAATAGTACTACCGCACCCTTAGGCATGTCGTACAAGGCGCCTAATATGAGTTTGTGCATGAGGCTGGCAACCTCATCATGTAAAACAAATAGCCACAGAACCTACAGCTACAAGAACATGTCAATGGTTTGTGCAGGGTGAACCAGTTGCAGTGGTGGCTCTATGCTGCGTAGGGAGCGCAAAGGAAAATGATGATATGCCATAGAAATAACTCGTGAGTTTCATGTGGATTTATAAAAAATACTTTTACGTGATGCTTTATTATGCGATGTTCCTGTCTCAGTAAACTACTGCTGGAATTTCCATGTGCCTGTGGTAGGAAATTCTCTACTCAGAGAGGAATGAAAATCCACAGAACGAAAAAGAGGCATGGGAGTTCATCAGGGGGAGATCAGCAGCGCTCTGTCTCGACTGGTAAGACGTTAGAAGAACGCAGCCACGAGTCAATCCGCAGTGCTGAGTACATTCATGTTGATCTGCCTGATGATGATCTCACACACTTCTTGGACGGGAAAAGAGATGCAATCAATTGGGAACAGCTGGACGAAGCCTTGGCAAAAGAGTTGGATAACAACCTGAAGCAGATAACTTTGGAGAAGAAGCTGGAAATCTTCGGCGACATAGTATATCTTCACTGTCGCAAAGTGTTTGGAGTCAGGGAGGCAAGGGAAAGTAACCCACCACAAGAAGTAGAAGACAAATTAAAATAGAAGAAATCAGGAAACAGAAGAAGCATGCCTGAAAACTGTTCAAGAAAGCAGTGGCAACAGAGAAGGAAGGGTTACAACAGATTTGGGAGCACCTGAAAGGCCTGCATAATGCCCTTCCTTCAAGTTCGCCAAAGAACTGTTTGAGCAGCCATGGTCGGGAACGCTTAACATCAGGAAAGAAGACCTGGAAGAACACCTTAGAATGACCTATTCAGATGGTCGCAAAGATGAGCTGCTCAGCAGCATGGCAGGGCTTAAATGGCCTAGTAAGTCAGGAGCTGAATTCAACACCAAGCCCCCAACAATGCAAGAAGTTGAAAGCATTGTCCAGAAAGCACTGTCCAGAAAGCACGGTGCAAGTCAGCTCCAGGTCCTAATGGTGTCCCATATGTTGTGTATAAGAGATGTCCTGAGGGAAAATGGGTACATTGACACTACCATCCAGAAAGGAGGTACCCCAGGTATACCACGGTAACTAGAGCATGCCACAGTGAACTGGGAAGCAATTTCAAAAGGCAAAGTCTGACAGAGAAAACCTCCATGTAATCTGGTTGGATCTAGCAAATGTTTATGGATCGTTTCACACCAGTTGTTGTGGCATGCCCTAGAAATGTATCATGTTCCACAAGAAATTGCAGCAATGCTGAGGCTGTATTTCGCAGTGTTCTCTGTCAGATTTTCAACCAGAGAGTACACAACGAAGTGGAGTGACCTTCAAGTTGGAATTGTGATGGGATGTACCATCTCTCCGATACTATTCGTGTTGGCTATGCAGGTAATCCTCAATGCGGCTGAAGGAATGGCTATAGGTCCAAAGCTCAGTGGAATGTGTCACATGCCACCGCTGAAAGCATTCATGGATGACACAACAATTCTGACATCAGATGAACACCAGGCACGGAGAATGTTAGCACGCCTGGATGAACTAGTCAGTTGGTGCAGAATGAGCTTCAAACCTAAGAAGTCGAGAAGCCTATCAGCCAGGAAAGGGAAGATAGTGGAGGTCATATTCATGGTTTCCAACCAAAGAATCCCTGCTGCCATTGAGGAACTTGTTAAAAGTCTTGGCAGGGTGTACGATGCCTCATTGAAAGACTCGAAGGCAGTGCAACAGACAATAGAAATGGCAGCCAGAGGGCTACAGATCATAGACCAAAGCAGACTCCTAGGAAAGTTCAAACTGTAGTGCCTCCAGTTCATGTTGATACCTAAACTGCTGTGGCCACTGCTTATATATGAAATAAGCACAAGTACAGTGGAAGCTATAGAGCAGAAGGTCAGCAAGTTCATGAGGAAATGGCTAGGGGTACCACCAGGTCTGTCAGACGTAGCACTGTACTGCAAAGAGTCAAAACTTGCGCTTCCTCTCAAGTCAGTTGTTGAAGAGTACAAAGTGGGAAAGGCAAGGCTCACAATGATGCTGCGCGAGTCAGCAGATGACGTGGTTAAGTCCATTCAGCCCACACTGAAAATGGTAAGGAAGTGGAAAGTGGAAGAAGCTGTTGATGCTTCCCAAGAGTTGCTCAAGCTGAGGGAGGTAATCGGATACACACAGACGAATAGACGGGGATTTGGTCATGGAGACATCCGCTGGTGGTCCAAGGCATCAAGCAGGGAGCGCAGAGACATGGTAGTTCAGGAGATACGAGGAGCTGAGAATGATAAGAGGTTGCAAAAAGCGGTGCAGCAGGCCCAACAAGGCCAATGGACAACATGGGAAGGAGCCCTGCAAAAGTCCTTGACATGGAATGATATATGGCACCTGTCAGGCTCAGCTTCATTATTAGATCAGTGAATGACCTCCTGCCATCGGCCACAAACCTTGTGAGATGGGGAAAGTCGGATGATGAGCAGTGCCCCCTGTGCCAGGAGAGGCAGACACTTGAACACGTGCTCTCAGCTTGCAAGGTGTCATTGGGGCAAGGGCGATACACATGGCGCCACAACAAAGTGCTAAGTGAGCTGGCTGCGACAATAGACCTGGCAAGGATGAAGGCGAATAGCAAAGTCAGGCCGAGCACCGCAAATACATACTTTCTGAGAGCAGGAAAGTCAGCACACCCCAAACCGAGTAAATCAGGTAGCAGTTTACCATCTCTTCTTGACTGTGCAAATGACTGGGAGATGGCGGTAGACCTACCTGGACGAGGGGCATATCCAGAGAGTATCAGAAAATCTCGAAGACGGCCGGATATAGTACTGCATTCTTCTTCATCGCAGCAGGTTATATTGATTGAACTGACCGTGCCATTTGAATCCAGATTGGACGAGCAACATTCGTTCAGAGTGGCAAAGTATAGTGATCTGGCTGCGGACCTGAGACACGATGGGATCATTACAAGGGACACGGCTGTTGAGGTGGGTGCAAGAGGTCTCGTGGCTGCGTCAGTGTATGATTTATTGAAAGTGTTGGGGCTGTAGAGAACAAGGGCACCGAAAAGGCTTAGTGAAACTGCGGAAAAAGCATCATGCTGGCTGTGGAACAACCGCAATGGGCTAAGAACGGTGGCTCTACAGATAATAAATATTAGACAAACATAAAGGTATGTTTTCAGGCACTCGTAAGAAATAAAGAAGTAGAACATTAGACAACAGAAAAACAACAGACGTGAGTGGCTTACCCAGGACTCGAACCCTGGACCTTCCGTGTGGCAACCCCGGCTAGCTATGCAAGCGAATCACACTATCCTCCCTGCCATCTAGGCATATAACCCGTGGTGTATATATGAGGTGTCGGGTAAAGTTAGATTTCAGTTGCCAGCTCGTAATGGCTTCACGCTTCGTCGGCTTCAAGCAGGTGTGTCAGTGGTGTGCTGCGGAACAACCACAATAATTTGTCTTCACTTTGTTACTTTCACAATTGCCGTCTCAGTTACGCCATGGAATGTCCCAACAGGACAACAGTGGTCAAGAAAGGAAATAAACAACAGGAACAAACATAAAGATAAAGTGTATGAATGAGTGGGAAGTCATCTGGACATATTAGTGCTAGACAGCGAATCATAACGAATGGCTCAAAGGTGTCCAGATCACAGAAACATGCAAAGAACGGCAAAACAGTCACACATACACACACACACACACAACGACCTCAGTCACATCGTTGAGTCTCCCAACAGGACAGCAGTGATGAAAGCAGTGAAGGGCAAATAAACAGCAAGAACAAACATGAAAACCACATTTATGAATGAGTGGGAAGTCATCTGGACTATATTGGTGCTAGACAACGACAGGCGGCACTGTTTATGGTGTTGTAAAATTCCGCAAAAACACGCAACTTCTCTTTAAATTCCTGTCCATAACTGTAAAACGGAACGCCCAAGAGAGTGTTCACGCCTGCCTGTGGCCATATCTTAATTAAATTTCCACTTGCACGCTGTGTCATTCGTTCTCTTACTGCCACTTTTTGAAAGTGTGTCCCCTTTTCCCCACACCCTTTCACAGTACCATACTGCTGCATCGGGGCCATTGCTATTCTGCTTCATTTAATGGTTGGTGGACGTGGGTTCTTATCCGTCTGTTATTTCTCATCCACCCATTCTTTTGTATGTTTGTCTGTCTGTTTAACATTACAATCTTTCTTTCTGCCCGTCTTTATATCATTTTACTTGCTATCGTCTTTCTGCTTACTTGTATATCACTGTCTCTTCAGAACTCTGAACAGAACTGGTGGTGCGATAGTAAGAGGCAGTAACGGATACAAGTTGCATCTTATTGTTTGGTTTCTACAGTTTTTGTCGTTGCGAACACTTTTTTAGAGCCATGTTATAAACCATGTTTTTTAACACCTTCACTTAGTTGCTTACAAGAAGGTCAATACAGTTTTCGCACAGCTTTTTTTACTTGGGCATTTGTACATTGACATCCGATGTAGCCCATGGTTAGATGTGTGTAAGGCATTCAACAATTTTCCTTCCTACCTTCCTTCCGTAACTGAGGTTGTGGTCTTTGGAGCGCTTTTTCTGCGGACTGCTTTATTACGACTTATTTCCAGGCATGTCTGTCTTGTGCCGGTATTTCTCACTGCAAAGGTCTGTCATTTTCAATTTTGAATATTGTCAGCCCAGCATTTCTTTGGTCTACCCTGTTTTCTTGGGACTGACCTATTGAATATAATGTTACTCGAGTACCTGTTTCGTCGTGATACATGACCATATGGATTAAACGTCTGTGTTAAAAAAAAAAAATACGATTAGCCATTCTTTGTAGTTACAAAATGCGTGAGTGGACAGTTTTTACCTCCTGTCATTCAGCATTTTTACCCCGTCATACATCATTTTACCTCCTGTCAGTCAGCGTTTTATCCCTTGTCAGTCAGCATTTTTACCCCTCCGCCATTCACCTTTTACCCCCTGTTATTCAGCATAATTACATTCAGCATTTTACCCCCATCATTCAGCATATTTACCCCCTGTCATTCAGCATATTTACATTCAGCATTTATTCCCTATCATTCAACATATACCCCCTGTCATTCAGCATATTTACCCCCTGTCATTCAGCATATTTACATTCAGCATTTACACACACACACCCCACACACACACACACACCCACCCACCCACACACAAACACACACACACACACACACATTCAGCATTTTACCTCCGGTCATTAAGCATTTTACCCGCTGTTGTTCAGCATTTTACCCCTTGTCACTCAACATATTTATCCCGTCATTCAGCATATTTACATTCAGCATTTTATCCCTGTCATTCAACATATACGAGTATACTCCCTGTCATTCAGAACACCACCCCCCAATTTCAGCATTTTACCAACCTGCCATTCAGCATAATTTCCTCCCTCCCGTCATTCAGCATTTTACCTCCTGTCATTCAGAATATATACCCCGTCCTTCAACATTCTTTACCTCCCACCCCCGGTCATTCAGCATATTTACCTCCTGTCATTCAGCATTTACCCCCTGTTATTCAGCATATTTACATTCAGCATATTTATCCCCTGTCATTCAGCATATTTACATTCTTCATTTTACCCCCCTGTTGTTCAGCATTTTTACTCCTAAAAATTCAGCATATTTACCCCCCTGTCATTCAGCATTTTATCGTCTATCATTCAGCATATTCCCCGTCTCCCCCCGTCCCCGTCATTCGGCATATTTACCCCCTGTCATTCAGCATTTTACCCCCTGTCATTCAGCATTTTACCCCCTGTCATTCAGCATATTTACCCCGTCATTCAGCATATTTACCCCTGTCATTCAGCATATTTACCCCCTGTCATTCAGCATATTTACCCCCTGTCATTCAGCATATTTACCCCCTGTCATTCAGCATATTTACCCCCTGTCATTCAGCATATTTACCCCCTGTCATTCAGCATATTTACCCCCTGTCATTCAGCATATTTACCCCCTGTCATTCAGCATATTTACCCCCTGCCATTAGCATATTTACCCCCCTGCCATTCAGCATATTTACCCCCTGCCATTCAGCATATTTACCCCCAGTCATATAGCATATTTACCCCCGTCATTCAGCATACTTACCCCCCGTCATTCAGCATATTTACCCCATTCAGCATATTTACCCCATGTCATTCAGCATATTTACCCCCTGTCATTCAGCATATTTACCCCCTGTCATTCAGTATATTTACCCCAGTCATTCAGCATATTTACCCCAGTCATTCAGCATATTTACCCCAGTCATTCAGCATATTTACCCCCTGTCATTCAGCATATTTACCCCGTCATTCAGCATAGTTACCCCTGTCATTCAGCATTTTACCACCTGTCATTCAGCATTTTACCTCCTGTCATTCAGCATATTTACTTTCATTTTACCCTGTTATTCAGCATTTTACCCCTAAAAATTCAGCATAATTACCCCCGTCATTCAGCATTTTATCACCTGTCATTCAGCATATTCCCCCCCTCCCCTTGGTCATTCGGCATATTTACCCCCTGTCATTCAGTGTATTTACCCCGTCATTCAGCATATTTATCCCCTGTCATTCAGCATATTTACCCCCCTGCCATTCGGCATATTTACCCCCTGTCATTCAGCATATTTACCTGCTGTCATTTAGCATATTTACCCCCTGTCATTCAGCATATTTACCCGCTGTCATTCAGCATATTTACCCCCTGTCATTCAGCATAGTTAACCCTGTCATTCAGCATATTTACCCTCCGTCATTCAGCATATTTACCCGTCATTCAGCATATTTACCCCATCATTCAGCATATTTACCCCGTCATTCAGCATATTCACCCCCTGTCATTCAGCACATTTACCCCATCATTCAGCATATTTACCCCCTGTCATTCAGCATATTTACCCCATCATTCAGCATATTTACCCCATCCAGCATATTTACCTCGTCATTCAGCATATTTACCCCATCATTCAGCATATTTACCCCCTGTCATTCAGCATATTAACCCCCTGTCATTCAGCATATTTACCCCATCATTCAGCATATTTACCCCCTGTCATTCAGCATATTTACCCCCTGTCATTCAGCATATTTACCCCCTGTCATTCAGCATATTTACCCCATCATTCAGCATATTTACCCCATCATTCAGCATATTCTCCCCCTCCCCTCCTCCCCATCATTCAGCATTTACCACCTGTCATTCAGCATTTTACCCCCCCTGCCATTCAGCATTTTACCCCCTGTCATTCAGCATATTTACCCCTGTCATTCAGCATATTAACCCCCTGTCATTCAGCATATTTACCCCTGTCATTCAGCATATTTACCCCATCATTCAGCATATTTACCTGTCATTCAGCATATTTACCCCCTGTCATTCAACATTTTACCCCATCATTCAGCATTTTACCTCCTGTCATTCAGCATTTTATCGCCTGTCATTCAGCATACCCCCCCCCCCCCTCATTCAGCATATTCCCCCCCTGTCATTCAGCACATTTACCCCTGTCATTCAGCACATTTACCCCTGTCATTCAGCATATTTACCCCTGTCATTCAGCATATTTACCCCTGTCATTCAGCATATTTTACAGATAATTCAGCATATTTAGCCCCTCTGTCAGTTCACATATTTTACCCCCCTGTCAGTCAATATTTACCCCATCAAGCATATATACCCCATCATTCATCATATTCTCCCCCTCCTCTATCATTCAGCATTTTTTTACCCACCTGGTCATATGTTACCACCCCCTGCCATTCAGCATTTTTACGCTCCTGTACCAGTTAGCCAATATTTACCCCCTGTCATTAAGCAATCCCCACCTCCCCCCCGCCATTCAGCATATTTACCCCCCTGTCATTCCAGCATATTTACACCCCAGTCATTCAGAAGTTACCCTTTGTCATTTCAGCATATATTTAATATCCCCAGTCATTCACTTATATTAACCCCTGTCAATCAGGCATTTTTACCCCCTGTCATTCAGCATTTTTACCCCATGTCATTCCAGCATAATACCCCATGCATTTCAGCATTACACTTGAGCTCCATATGGGAGCATGGCCTTTTTTAAACGAATTCACAAACCAAGCTATTCTATTCTGCTTCTATATGTTTGTGGTTCCTTTCTATGTATTCTTATATCTTTTGAAGGTGTGTGTCTCCTCAGTTTTTTCTATTCTCTATGGGTTTTTTTGGGTCTCCCACTATTTTCTTTTTACTTGAGGGTTCTCAAACAATGATTGCCTTGTTGTGCTAACACTAGTTTGTTTACCTCATTTGTGTGTTATATTCGAATGTTCAAGTATCCTTCTTCTCACATTTTATTCCACTGTTCGGTGGGCTAAATACAAAGAAGCAAACAGGAAAAATCTAAAGCCAGTTAAGTAGTTTTTACATAATTAATCTAGCTGCACAAGATTTCCCCAGATTCCTAGCCAGCAAGAAATTGAGTTTACTACAAGGAAAACCAAATTATGAAGAAGAATAAAGTTAAGCCATAATGCTTTTCCAGGTGGGTTTAAAAACAACAGACCAAGATGCATTCCAAACTGAGGTCCATCCAAAGCAGATACCACAAACTGTAAACAGATTTATTTATCCAAATTGCTTTGCTTAGGTATGGAGACCGAGAAAAAAAGATACTAGTTTTACATATGTGAGAAAAAAAAAAATACTAGTTTTTACATAATGGGAAGACAGAAAAAAGTACTATTTTTTACAGATGGGAGACAGAAAAATATACTACAAGTAGTAACATAATGGGAGACAGAAAAAATCTACATTAGTTTTATCATGTACAGGACACAGAAAAATAATACTAACAGTATAGTATAACATGTGGGAGACAAGAAAATATAATACTACAGTAGTAGTTAACATGATGGGGAAACAGAAAAAGATTACTCACAGTTAGTTATCATGTGGGGAACTTCGTTCACCTCAGATGTCACTTGAATGAGTTCAAAGGAAAGCAGTGGTCAGTTACTGGGGTTGTTGATATCTCCCATAGCTCCAGGAATGGTACTGGTGATATGCGTTTTCTCTGTTTCCTCATATGTTGGGCACCTTTAAAGCAGATGTTCGGCAGTCATTTTATCAATGCCACAGTCACACTCAATCAGTAGTTCCTATCTTTAATTTGTTGAATAGATGGTATCTCAATCTGTTATGACCTGTGCGAAGTCTGAAGATTACCACTTGTTCACTTCTGCTGAGCTGGTAATACGGATCATTTTTTGTGTGACCTGGATGCTCTTCTTCCCACTTGTGCCTGTACCTGCGCTTGATAAAACTCTTGGCCTCCTCATAAGTTATATTTGTTTCAAGTTGAAGAAGCTTTCCCCATTCCTTTGCCAATCTGCCAGCCTCTTCATTTCCAGGGATTTTGCAGTGAGAAGGGATCCACTGTATTAGACTCTAGATTTTTGTATTGCTGAGATAGTCTGTGAAGTGTTACTCTCAGGTCATCCAGTTCAGCATTACTTTGATTTTTCAGCGTTGTAATCACTGACAGCATAGCTGAGAAGATAGCTACTGGCCTCTCTGAGCTTTCTTCTGTCATTAGAATTTCTGATGCAGTTTTTAAGGCCTCTGCCTCTGCTTTGAAGTTACTTGAAAATTTCCCTGTTGTGACTATCTTTTTTTTTTTTGGTGCCATTGCTTAATCTCAGGAAGACTCCTCCACCCCCATCTTCTGTTGCATTAGTTGCTGATCCATCTGTATATGCATGGATCCAGGTGTTGCTTGGGTAATGTTTCTCTATATATTTTGTGGTTAGGACTCTCCTTTCTGTTTCATTTTGGCTGTTCTTTCTCTCAATACCAGGAACTTTTTCTATCATTTTAGGGAAGCACTGTTGTTTCCAAATTGGTAGCCTGTATGCAGTACAGCATAGCTGTTGATATTGCGTTTATGGGGTATGCTCTCATCTTTGTTTTGACTGTCTCTACAAAGTTGCTTCGCTTCAGTCTTCCCCTTCCAAGTCCATTTATTCCCTGGTGCATTGGGTGGTCTATCAGCCTCCTGAATTTCTCGGCTTGTTGCTGGGCTCTGCTATCTATTCTATCCTCCATAGGCTGGAGGTGAGTAATCTTTTCCAACTCTTCAATGGGTGTTGACTTCATGCCCCCTGTTATGATTCTCAATGCTTGGTTTTGGGTTCTGTTTATTTTGTCAAAGTTCGACTTAGCTGCCGTTGACCATGCTGCAATGCCATATTCTAAGACTGGTCTCACAGTATATAGCTTCTTCAGTACTCTCTCGTCTGCTCCCCAACCCGTGCCAGCAAGTTTTTTTCATGAGTGCCATTCTCTGCCTTGCTCTTGTCCTGTTTTTTTTTTCAATCTGGGTTTTCCTTCAATCTGGGTTTTCCAAGTCAAGCGGCGATCATAGGTAATGCCTAGGTAGTTTGGGTTTTCATCCACATGTAGATTTTTCTCATTTAGCACCAATTTGGAGATCTGTGGTTTGTTTGAGAGAGAAAACACTGTGTATGATGTTTTCCCTTCATTTATCTTTATTAGCCATGCCTTGGCCCACTCCTCCAATGATGTTAGGGCTTGCTGCATCCGAATGCTTGCCGTAGTGATATATTCCTCTGAGATCCACAGGGCCAAGTCGTCTGCAAAGGAGGCATTGTGGGTTCTTCTTGGAATATTCTCTAAAATGTCATTAATATATGCGAGGAACAATGTGGGTGACAGGATCTCACCCCCTTGGGGAACACCCTGCTCCAGTACCATCTTTCCTACTGGTCTGTCCATTGTAGTTGGACCCTGGCAGCTCTGTTCTCAAGATAGTGGCTAATCCATTTGAACATTCTCCCACACACTTCACTTCTTTGCAGCTTGACTTTCAGTCCATCTTTCCACACTTTGTCAAATGCTTTTTCTAAGTCCACCCAAACCACCAATGTGTGCTTTTTTTCTTGGAAAGCGTCCTCAATTTTCTGAGTTATATAAGTGATCTGATCTTCAGTGGATCTGTGTTTTCTGAATCCTGCTTGCTGTGGGGCTAGGAGATGTTTTTCCTCTAGATGCCACATTAGTCGGGTATTAATTATGCGCTCCATCAATTTTCCAACACAGATAAGTAGACTGATAGGTCTGTAGCCATTTGGTTCTGTCTGAACTTTGTCTTTCTTAGGTATTGGAATCAGTATGGCATCTTTCCATGCCTGCGGTACTATTCCTCTTTTCCAGCTGCAGTTTAGGATGGCCAGAAGCTTCTTTTTTGCCATTGTTCCTAGGCCTGTTAGCATTTCATTGGTTATCCCATCTTTTCCAGGTGACTTCTTTTTCTTTAGCGCCCTCATTGCCTCTTCCAAATAGTAAGGAAATATGGAAGGCAATTAACACCTTAGCGAAAAAACGTAATGCACCAGACTCATTCTCTTCCAACACTTCATTTACTTGCACCGACTTCAGCAATCACTTTCAAGCAGAAATAAACAGTCTGAAATCCACAATACCACCTTCCTGTAGTGACTTAGACAAACTTTCAGCATTCTGTAAAAACAAATGTACAAACAAACTTCCTTTTATGACAGTTAATGAAGTGTATAACTATCTTAACTTAAGGATAATAGCGGTGGATTCAGGGCTTGACGGAATTAGTAATCGAATACTGACAGTTTACATGCCACACAGCTCTAATAAGATGATAGACAACTTTGCACCTAAAATAAATAACGATAACATATGTGGAGCAATCATTTGTAGACTTTTAGGTAAAGCATTTGACGTGTTTAGATCACGCTGTTTTAATAAGAAAATTAGAAACAATGAAAGTTAACTTTAAACTAGTGACATTACTTAAATCATTCCTGTCCGACAGACAGCAAGTAGTGTGGTACAATAACTTTCTTGTCAAGCCACCAACTATTATTGACACCGGTGTTTCCTCAGGGTTCTATTCTCGGCCCTCTACTTTTTTCCATTTACATAAATGACCTTCCACTACACCCGGCACACTCATCCTGCGACCTATTTGCCGATGACTGTACCATTTATACTAGTGATAAAAGTTGCAACACGCTAGAAATATTATTACAAAGCGACACAGACAATCTTATTAAGTGGAGCAATGAAAACTGCATGCAAATAAATATCACTAAAACAAAATGGTATGATAAATATCACTAGAAACAAAAATTACAAAACTCGCCCGAAAACAACACTTCAGCTCTACATTGGAACCTCTTAAAATTGAAAAATGTAAATGAATATAAAAACATAGGACTCAATAATTGACCAACATTTAAGTTGGAATTCACATGTAGAAGCACTGACCAAACAAACGGCACAAAAAGTTTACCAGTTAGCTAAAATCAACAAACATTTCCTAGATGAGGAGACATGAAAAAATGTTCTATACATCCCAGATACAAAGACAGCTAGACTATTGTTCCACAATTTGGGATGGCTGCACCATGTCCAACACTAAAAGACTCTATTCATTACAAAAACGTGCAGTGCGCCTAATTTCAGACAAAAACCTCACACAGTGTGTAGACGCATATACATATCTTAACATATTACCACTAAGAAAGCGCCTTCTCTTCAACAAAGCCAAATTTATTCACAAAATCTTGTCACAGAATGCTCCAACGTATCTGTGGCCTATTTTCAAATACAGCGGAAGACGCAGTCAACGCTTAAATAAATTACACATGCCCAAGCCTAGGCTCGACTTATTCAAGAAAAAGTTTAGCTTTTTCTGCTGCTCATCTGTGGAATACTCTTCCACACGACTTAAAAAATACTCTTAGTCCCCCATATTCATTCAATCACAGACTTTTCAAATACATCATGAGTGCAGATTATATGCCACCCTAATTTCGTTATGTTTCCTTAAATAATTACATAACAGCGTATGTAGGTTTTAAAGAGAATTTTGTCCGGTTTAGTATAAATTATGATACGAAGCTGTAAATCGGTGTAACTGTTATTTTGCTGTTACAATGTTTCAATTTTGTTATTTTATTGTACTTTTTTTATTTTATTATTAATGTAATATGTAAAATGCGTGTGAGAATAAATAGATTAAGTATGGAAGGAGAGAGAAAGGAAGGGCAGAATGTCAGACGGGCCTGCGTGCCCAATTCTCAACCCTTTGAAAATAAAGTTCGTTCGTTCGTTCGTTCGTTCCATTTCTTTGCATTGTTAACTTTTGCCATCATGTGTTCTTCTAGTGCAAGCTTTTTGTTGTCATGACTCCTTTGTTCATCAGTGATGGACCTTTCCTTCTGTCTAATAGGGACATCATGGTGGTTTGCACCAGCATAGTCGTTCCATGAGTGCATTTGCTGCTTTTTTTCACGATAACATATTTTCACCTTGTTTCTTCTTCTTCCTTCTTCCTCGTTTTCGCCCTGAAAAGGACGGTGGTTTGCGTTTGTGTCTGTTTATGCCCTAAGCAGTGGATATCTGCAACCTTTTACGGTCGACACATCCGACTTCTGCGACGTGCATTTGTTTTAGGAACCGGTTTGCGCTTCCCATTTCGATCCACACCTCGCTCAGCCAGACTGCACTGCAGCAGAACTGTTTCCAGGCCCAACCACGTGGCGGTGGAGTGGCGGTCTTGACCAGGCTCTGGTTTCGCTGGTCCTGACCGCAGGCCAGTCAAAGCTATGAGTCGCTGACTGTTCGGTCTCGATTGCTATTGCTGCGTCCTTGGAGGTCCCAATTGTTTGAATATGTTGATGTGAATTTTTGTAAGGTTCTTCGTTGTTTCAATGCTCTAACTAAAGTTTCCACAGTTATTTGTTTTTCCCTGTTCGTTTATCTAGGTTGAGATTTTCTTGTTGTTTTTTGGCTTCCAGCAAGTATCTTGTTTGTTCCCGGTTTAAATGTCTCTTTTGTACTTTTGCAGTGGTTGCTTTGAGCAAGAGTGTTTGCCATCAGTTGTTTTTGTTGTGTTTCTGCCTGCCGTTTGTCTCTGGCTTCTTCAAGTTTTTTTGCAGTTATCTCCAATTTCCAAGTAAGGGTTTATAGTTCTTTCTTTGCCCCATCTCGGAATAGTCTCCAATAGCTGCTAGAAGTATTGCTCTATTAAAAGCTTTCAACCATATTTTTCATGCTGTTGTTTGTGTGATTGATGGTCTCAGCAATGGACTGTCAGTCAGCACTGCAAAACTGTCCAGCATCAGTCTCTTTTATTAATTCCTATCGGGGCAAAATGGTTTCAACTTCATGGGGAACAGGGACCATACTCCATATTGAAACCACTAAAGCTTTATTGGTCTGTGGTCGCTGCCTGCTAGCTGGCCAAGGTACCTGTTCCCGGTCATTTTTTGTGAAGGCTGGTCCCCTGTGGCGAAAGCTTTAGGGTCCTGGTGTGGGATGTGGATTGATGCCATCTTCTAGAGTAGAAACTGGGTTTATCATCATCTGGCCCCTCGTTGATAAGGTGATGGTTTGTGTCTAATCTCCCAGTCCTCACTTCTCTCCTCTACTGTCTGTAATTTCCCGGATATCCCCATCGATTCGCGAGTGGGCTGTTGAAGTCTCCGGACCAATGTGGCAGTTTTGAGCCTCTTTAATTTTTTCCATACCTGCCAAGTTGACAGGGTCTTGTTGTGCTCGGTGGGCCATACAAATTTATAAATACGCATGTTCCGTGTCCTTTATTTTTAATGTCAAACCCCTAAAATTTTTCCGACTGGGTTGGTTGAAGTTTACGGAATACATCGCTACTTGATATTGAGTTTTTTTTCGGGTAAAATAAAAGCACACCTCCATTGGTGTCCTTTCTCGGTTCCGAGTCCTGAAAGCCCTGGTATTAAGGAGATGGATTAAGAATACAAATTTTAAAAGATTTGTAAAGAAGAACAAAGAAAGGACCTTTGGGAAGCGGGCTAAGAATAGGAAGGTGAGGCTATGAAATATTAATTGAAGGGTTTATGTGCCACACAGAGGTTTAAAGGGTAATGGCATGAATATTAATTCTGTGGAATTAATCAGTCTCAGAATTACAAAAGCAAGTTCATATCCAAAATCATTGCTTAATACAGTGGCCACTTTTTTACTGAGCTGGTGTTTTTATCTGGTAAAATAATAAAGTTCCTTCCATTTCCCTTGTTCATTATTTTGTTCAGTAAAAAGAATCACATGTAAATTAATGACTTATTTATTACATTTCAGTTAAGCCGCCAAAAAAAAAAGAAGCAAAATCCAAAACAAATGGAAAATAGGTCCATTATGATTTCATTTGTGCACAGTCGAATTTTTGTTATTAGCAAACTGAAAATTATATTCTAAAGGGCAATTTATTGTTGTGAATTTTTTTTATTATCTGAAATTTTTTAAGTATTGGGGTATATTACTTTTGATCAGCATAATGGGTGGTGTTGCTATTTCGGAAAAGAGCAATAAGTAAACAAGAAACCATCCCTGACCAAAAAAAAAATATTCATTTAGGTAAGGGAAAAGTTATCATTGAAATAATACAATGAAGCCTTTAATGTGTTGTCTTTCCTATTTTGGTAGTGACGCACCACCCTTCAGCACTTCCAGTGATCTCAGTTTTTGAAGCCATTTATAGACCTTGTGAACTGCAGAAAATTTGTTTTATCCATGATTTAAGAAAACATGTAAAGAAGGTAGCTGTCAGTTTTTTGCTTTTTTTTTTCACCCCCCAGTGGGGAGGTGCCCATAATCTCAGGCACGGGCATCTGTGATGATTTTTATGAATGATGCCCAACAAAAAAGTGGGTGCCCCAGTGGGTCAACACAAGGTCCCTGTCAAGGTTCGGATAAAAAAATAAAAAAAAAAAAACCCCCCCCCCCCCAGTATACTGCAAAACAACACTTTCAGGGTTGTGGGCAGGAAAAGTTTCAAGATCATGAGGTTATGCAGCACTGTATTCATTAGTACCCTCAATTAATGTTTGAATTCTCTGTTGCTGTCCTTTAACTTTCTAACCGTTTTGTAGGTAGCCCAACATGGCCCACAGGTGGGAACCCATCATTTATTGAAGAGGACTTTGGGAGACACGGAGAAGAGCAGCAAAGAGGAAGACCACAGAAGCGGGCAAGATCTGACTAGA
The DNA here is from genome assembly GCA_024509875.1 of Oreohelix idahoensis. NCBI lineage: Eukaryota > Metazoa > Mollusca > Gastropoda > Stylommatophora > Oreohelicidae > Oreohelix > Oreohelix idahoensis. Next base: position 192,969 of record JAMPIV010018652.1, read on the forward strand.
ACTACAATGACTTGCACAGTACTTCTGGGTGGGAACATTTTTTTACTGCCTTATTCTCTATGGCAGGGTTTCTTAAGCCTTTTTTTAATTAATTTTTTTATGGCCATGGACCCCATTGAATGTCCAGTTGAAGGTATTGTATATGGACCCCCTTTGTTTGCCCAATGAATGGCTGGTGAACCCCTTGTAAAAAATGTACATAAATGCAAAAATTAAAATCCATTTATGGAACCCCGAGTGGCCAATGGACCACAGGTTAAGACGCCTTGGGAAGTTTGGAAAAATGTTTGAATTGGGTCCCAGTGTTTTATGCAGCATAGTAATTGCTTCACTATGTATTGAGAGGCAGTGACGAAGGTGTTTATTGTGTGGTCATATCTGGTCTTTTTTCTGGGGGGGCTTAGAAGTCGTTAAGAGGTATGATGTCCCCCGCCTCAAATTCCGTAAGGTACCGGATTCGATTACCCAGTAGAGGCCAATATAATTTTAAGGTAATTTTTTTCCAAAACCATGTGGTTCCCCTAAAGAATGGTGCATAACTCCCCCCCCTGGTCATCCTGGGTAGTGGAGATCAATAGCCTAGCCTTCTCACATAAGGGCGTTAAAAATAAGATGTCCCGTCTGGCAAAGCTGCGCACAGTTTAAAAAATCTCATGGCAGTTTTGAGAAATCTTTAAAGAGTAGGCCATAAGGCTGCTGCCCTGGCAAAAAATTTTAAAAAATTAGAAAACCTACCCACCACAAAAAATATTTATAGAATGTGGTGATTCCAATATACCACACATTGGGATTCTTGCTGGTGCTATGGAATTCATGCACTGTGTTGAGATCTTTCCTTGTGTGATCTAAGGGAGGAGATTGGAGCACTGATGAAAGTTTGTCCGTGTGCAATGAAGATAGTCCTTAAAGGCAGACCAAATCAAATCTGTACTCTTTGTCAGTGAGAAACTGAACTGCAAGATAACCTTATTTGATAAAGCATCTCAATAAGCAAGACAGAAATGTTAAATTGTCTAACAAATGTGTATGGCAGAATCAGACTAAGGCAGTGGTTTCTTATACATCATTGTTTGTTAGGAGGGTCTTGGAGATAATCAAGCAATAAATGAATTGGGTTGTGAACAAAGAATAATGGAGGGATAGAGTGTATCTCCATCAATGTTGCAGGGTTCATTCCCTGGCATCTTCCACCAATGTTGCGAACAAAGATTAATGGGAGTATCTCAGTACAACCTCAGTAAAACCAACGTCAGTAACAGAAAAAAAAATTCCAAATATCCATTGGGATATCACAAAAGTGGAAACATCTGTGGAAATAAAGACACGCTCACGTTTCATACTGAAGTTTATATACCATACTTTGTAACCTTCTTCTGTCTGGGATCCTTAGCCACTGACTTGACAAAAGCCAGTCCAGTGGCCATCACACCTATTGAGGTCCTACTGTATATAGAAGAAGCTTAGGTTTATAAAAAATTTTTTATTCACAGTTCAATTTTTTTATTTGATATTTTTTTTTATTCAACAAAACAGAATGTTTTGGCAATTAATTTTTGCAGCCACCATGGTTAATCTCACTCAATGGTTATCGTATCTTCCTGGACCCTCTAAAACTTTTATCTAGGGATGTAAATTGGGACGGAATGGGTCCACAGAGCTTATGAAAAGTGAGATGTTATGAAAATTATTTCAGGGGTTCCTCCGTGGGAAGAAAAGTTAGGAACTTAAAAATTCAGAAGCAAGAGAAGCTGCAATTGAACTGTGGCATAAGGATGACTTTGTGATGCCAAAAATTAAATAATAATCTTATATGATTTAGAGAACCTGGTTTGTTTATTGTTAAAAAATATGTAAATATTCACATCTTTCTTCCCACAAGTTATTTTCAAGGCCCATGAGAAGAGGATCTAAAAACAAGAACTCAGCTGCTACTTACATGTCCTTAATAAGGGCAGTATGGATGATTATGGCATGGGGGCTGGCTACCTCAATCCTGTGAAAGCTTCATTCCTATCATATACCCTTGTTTATTCTGTATAGAGCAGTGGAGCTTAACCACTACAGGCCGGTCTCGCCTTGGCAGGAGAAGCCCACATCAAAGGATTTCATGTGAATCTTACCAGCAGTGGTTTTCTTTAGACAATTTGTTTTTAAAAACATGGACGAGGTTGTCAGTTCCATGAACGACCTCTGTTTGAGATCCGCCTCTAACGATATCCTGAGGGTAGCAGTAATCCTAGTCTTGTCCCTGTGCTTTTCTCAGCTGGCTAAAATTAATTCCTGCAAGGCATTTCATTCATCATGTCATTTGAATCAGCAAATCAGCCTGCAGGATTGCAGAAGGGGGTCCACCATCAAGAAGGATGGTCAGAGAAACCTGAGTGACCGATTTACCTTCTTTCTCATTGAGGATGATTTTAATAGCAAGATGGCCTCCGCAATAAAAAACCCAGGGAGGGGACACTGTGTTAACCCAGACCTAGGGGCAGAGCTGGAAATGAAAAAAAAAAGAGCATAAAAAATTTATTTCTTTAGTATTTTGTGGGGAAAACATGTTGGGGAATGTTGAGCAGTACAAAGGAAAAGATTTGAACAGAGGGTAAAAAAAAGTGCTGTATTTAGGCCACCAGAAATTAATTGAATCACACAGTAAAGGAATGAACCCATAATCTTTCAAGTAACTGCACAAGGGAAAGCGCCACAAGAATAGCGTAATGATGGAACCTAGAATCATTTCCGCAACACCTCGGCAACATCCAACAAAAAAATTGAAAGTGACGTGTCCATTTTAATCACAGTCTTAGCGGGAGCATCATGGTGGATATACCATGGTAATGAAAGTGGACTCGCGATGAGATATTATGCATTGATTATATTGACTCATGCTGAAATATTATTTCTTCAATGACACAACCCTCAGTGAAACATACAGGGTATGTGATTCATTAATAAAATGTGGTATTAATTTACAACCGTTTTTGCGATCTAAGTGGATCCTTTGCCGCATATGGCCTGTGTATGGTGTTTCCAGCAATGGGCCCTGCCCAGGCAAGTGGCATGGTGGGGTAAGGAAAAATGGTGGGTGTGCTAGCTTGTTCTGATAGAATTTTTTGGATCAGACTGAAAAGTTTTTTTTCATAAACTGCAAATGGCTTTGCAAAGCCTGGCGTGAAAAATATTTTAAATATTGTGAAGTTAAAATGAAATTAAACTCTCTCCAAAAATGCTCAGCGAGTAAAAAGTTAAAAAAAGAACAATTGGGAATTACAAATGAAAGAAAGTCTTTTTAATTGTCTGTGACTTTCGGTGAAATGTTTATACTCCACGACATGGCTTTACATACGAGATATTCTTAAGAGTATAAAATAAAACTGGACCACTCATTTAAATCAGAAATTTTATACACATAGCTATATTTTTTTTTTAGTTTTGTTTCTTCTCATTTCACATCAGGAGTAAGGAGTGAAATTTGGGGAGAAAAAAGAAATTGTGTTATGTTTTTTTGCCAGTTTTCCATTTTTTTTTTTTAAGGTCGATAGTTTTCTTGTGGTGGTGAAAGGAGTATTCCACGGGTATATTTTCGTTATATATTATTATAATCTACACAGTTCAGACCTTACGATCCTTTTATATTTGGATTAATGCAACCCTAATATAACCGACTTGGTTTGAACGGGACGACCGCGCCTCGCCAACATTGGGTCCCCAAATTTTTATTTAAAAAATAAAATTTTTAAAAAGTTATATTAAGTGGAAAAAACAATAATTTGATTACCATTTCTTAGTGTCATCAAACCAATCAGCATTTAAAGACCCGTGAACGATACTTACAATATTAGGAATAATCTCTTTTTTAATTTACGAGTCCGATTTTCTACGGGGTGATAGAAAAAAAGTCACGCCACTATTTTTTAAAATATTTATTTTCTGCACTCTGATCCAACTGATCTGTATGCACAACAAAAATGTCTCAAATAAAAAATAATAATCAAACTGCGATTTGAAATTACATATGACATTTGTCACAGTGACATTACAACTCAACATGAGATAACCGGCCTCAACAACACAAAGACCTTCATCGGTGGCAGCAATTTTTGCTGTCCCTATGTAATGTTCCCATTTTAGTGGCATGGTTTTATATTTTATTTTTGTGTTTTATTATTAATTCTGGAGTTTAAAAAAAGTAAAGCTTATTAGTCAAATCACAGTTATTTCTCTTTCTTCTGACATTTCTTTCATGTATATCAAATAGATACAAGTCAGGATATAAACCTTTAAAAGTAGAGAGTGACTTTTCAAGTCACTCTGTAGTATATATCATAGATCATAAGGATTTAATTTATGATTGTTGCATAGATGCTCAGTGAATTTAGTTTGCAGCTGGCATTTTTACATGTGCTTCCAGGTGGTTGAAATCAACTGGTGCCATCCACCTCAAGGGACTGAAAATACAACCAGGCTACTCCCACATTCCACCAGTGGCGAGACAGTCGCCAGGTCCTAACCGGTCTCAAACTTTGCCTCGCGGGAAGATGCAGAGAATTTCTCTCAAGCCATGCTGGCTGCCTTGGAAACTTTAAACAGTGAGTGTCTGATCTTGCTTGCTCAGAATGTCCTCCTCTTCTTCTTCTTTGATCCTTATCCGCTATCAAAGGAGTCAAGGGTCATCACGCCTGGTCAGAATGTAAATTGATTAAATTGAACTATAAAGATAAGCATATTTCTCTTAGAATATACATTCATTCAGCATTACCCTTCAGCTACCCCAGGAGTTTAGATCTTCAGCAGATTCATGCCAAGTGCTGTCGCATGCTGTCAGCTCAAGGTCTTTCCAATGCTTTCCTCAGTTAATTTTCATTTCTGTCTCCAGTTCTCTTCTCCTTGTATTCTTCTGCCTCCCTCTACTTCTCCTGCCCTGTGGGCTCTAGATCAAGGACTGCTAGGCAATTATAAGAAAAAGGTTTCCTATCCATCTCCAGCAACTTCTTCCCTTTTTTCCCCACTGGCACTTATCTGGTTCTTGCCATCATTTTCTTCACTGTGATCTGGTCACAAACCATTCTGTTTTCTAACGCAGGCACCCATTATAAAGAGACTAACTTCTTGGTTGTTGTTGTTTGTTTTTGATTGTTCTCGCATGTTTCAGAGCCATACAATAGGATTGAGTTGTTGACTGGTTTTGTGGCTATTAAATTGCTACAAGCATGGAGTAAGCCAGTCCCATGCCCAACCCCCGCCGCAGTCACATTTTTACAACATTCTTGATATGATTACAGCATTTAATATTTTTGTGCTGTGGCAACCCAAAGATGAAAATATATGTTTAGTCCAGCAGTATTTCTAATTCTCAACAAAAAAAACGCAGATGATTTTTGAAGCATTATCAAAGTAGAAGTTAGCACCACATTATCACTTGTATATGACTAATGTCCTCTCTCATCATTTATATAAAAAGTATGAATGTCATAAGGTAAAGGTAAAGGATCCCCGTTACATAACACGCCCATTGAAGCATATTGGGAATATGGTGTTAGGCCATAATTTTCTTGTCCATCGGCACACTAAGGGGTGATGTGGTCACATCACGCTGGCCGCCTTAATCTTCCCAGAGTTGCTCTGGTACCCATTTGGGCTGCTGGGTGACCCAGGAGCCGTTTTGTGGCCTAAAAAAATCCCCCTCATCTAGGTAGATCGAACCATAGACCACTGAACTAGGAAGCAGTGCACTAACCACTAATGCTACCAACGGCTTCCCCCATGATTGTCATAAGCCCTTCTCTTAAATTTTAGGTTCCGCACAGTTTGTTTAGTGCACTTAGTGACACATCATCATTCATAAAGTTGCTTTTGGAGTGTCACAAGGTCCCCATCATGATTACTTAGTGTGGTGAACAAAAAATAATTATGGCCATGCACATGGGGTAAGGCTGGCCTTTCCATTCATCAGCCACAAACCATTCCACTCTGGTGACCATTTTTTGGTCCTCTCTCCCAACATTTTTGAAGTTGCGGGAGATTGGGATAGGGAGGTACCACCATTCTGTTTTTTGTTTGTTTTGTCCTGTTATAACTCAGGACCAGCTAGAAATAAACAGTACATGTCTACAATGAAAGAAGCCCTAGTTGTTTAAAACAATAGCAGCAATGCTGTATCTATACAATAGACCCATCCTTATCAAAACAAAAGAAAAGTATAATAGGGGCAAAAACAAACCGTTTTAAGTATGGGGTTTTATGTATAGTTTTAAAAATTATTTTCCAGCACGGCAATTTTATGCAGTTATGGGTAAGCACAAACAGTACAGTGCTTTGGCAAATGATGCTGTATGTAATTTGTTGATAATTGTTAGTTCTGATAAGATTTCGTCATGTCCCTTTTACCACATGTTGCAATATCCTATCCTTCAGGTGTATATCGCCAACCTCCTCCTATAGCACCACCACCACAGCCTCCCCAACACCCGGGCAACATGTACGCCCAGGCTATCAATGCGGTGAACATACCCACAGAACAGGATGACAGGTATGTCTGTGTGCAAAAATCTGGCATGTCCCATATTTCTCTGTTGTATTGTCTTCTGTATGTGCTGCCCAGTGGAGAGATTGATGTAGAGAGGACTGTGGTTATACGTTTGAAGACAACAGTTGTTGTAAAAGTATGTAGTGATTAATAATTACCCATTTGTATTGGGGTTGTGGAAGTAAAAGTTAAACAGAGTTGTGATGTAATTATTAATCTCACTGCCCAGGAGAAATGAGAGAGGCTAAGAAAAGAGACTCCAGAAAATAAAATAAACACAAGTGACTTTGAGAAACACTTGAATGAAACAGAGATTTAGAGATATGAGTGCCTCAGAGCACAACTTGTGCTAGAAACAAGAGCCAGTCACACAGAAACAAAGAACAGAGATCTAGGAATGGCACAGAGACTATTGGCTAAGAAGGACATTGGAAAGTTTCAGATTGAAAAGAGAGTGCCACTAGAGGTGTCACAGGAAGAAAATATTGACTAAGAAGGACACAAGTGTCATAGAAAGAAACTGTTGACTAAAAAAGGACAGAGAAATGTTTCAGAGAGAAAATAGTGACGCTAAAGTGTCACTGAAAGAATATATTGATTAAGAAGGAATGGAAAAGTTTCAGAAAGAAAAGAGAATGATAATTGAAGTGTCACAGAAAGAAAGGGTTGACTAAGTAGGACACAGGAATGTTTCAGAAAGAAAAGAGAGTGACACAAAAAGTGTCACAGAAATAAACGATTGACTAAAGGGCATGGAACTGTTTCAGAGAGAAAAGAGAGTGACACAAAAAGTGTCACAGAAATAAACTATTGACTTAGGACATGAAAATGTTTCTGAGAGATGAGATTGACAGTAGCTGTGTCGCAGACACAAACTGTTGAGTGAGGGCATGGAAATGTTTCAGAGAGAAAAGAGTGACAGTAGAAGTGTCACAGAAAGAAGCTGTTGACTAAGAAGGATAAGGGAATGCTGCAGAGAGAAAAGAGACTGACATTTAAAGTGTCACAGAAATAAACTATTGACTAAGGGCATGGAAATATTTCCGCCCGTGTTTTAAGTGGGCCCTAAAGGGGAGCAAACAATAGTTACACTACAACCTACCACACATGTCGTAAGAGGAAACTAAGGAGGGTTTGGCGTGGGAGCAGTTCCTCTCGATCGTGTAGAAGATTTTGAAAACGACAAAAACTTCAACAAACAATAAGTCAGTTCAGCCATCCAAGACAGTAGAAGGTCCTCCTTGTGCAAAACACAGAAAACTGAAAGGAGTCTGGGTTGCCGACTAACCTTTTTTTTTTTTGCTAGGAAAATTTCCAAAATTGGCAACTGGAATGTTCATACTTTAGATCAACAAGGAAAACTACATGGGTGGCAGCTGAAATAAAGAATTATAAGATAGATATCCTGGGATTTAGTGAGACAAGTGGAAAGGCATAGAGAGGAAGAAACTGATCACAGGAGAAATGGTGCTGTCCTCTGGACATGAGTATGAAAGTGACCACCACAGTGAAGGGGTGAGACTATTGCTATCTAAGGAAGCACAGAAAGCACTCATAGAATGGGAAGCAATGGGACCCAGAATTGTAATAGCAACATTCAGAACAGCCAAAAAGAAGATTAGGATAAACTTCATCCAGCATTATGCACCAACCAATGCATACGTGCCACACTTAAAGGTTTACCCATAATCTGTACGGGGTGTTTGCGTTTTCAGATGTGTACGGGCCGTACACGGGTCTGTACGGGTTTTTTCGCCTAATTATTAAATATACATATAAATCTTGTGCCACTACACAATTTGCGTCATGAGATTCGGCGAGATTTTAAGCCAAGTGGATAAAAAAAAAAATAACCAATGAAAATCAAGCTGCCTATTTTTCAATTGCCGCGGGATGTGCGTGGCGTGTTCATTCACAATTTTTCGCTAAAGCTAGCGCGAGGTTACTGATTATTTGAACGATTACGCAGCACTGAAATCTTTTTTTGAGTCGAGCCTATTGTTTAGGATTAATTTCCAGTTTAGTATTGGTAAGTAATTCATTTTTAAAAAAATATTACAATAACATTGTTTAGATGAAGTTAGATTTAACTGTCAGATAACTTAGGCCTATGCTTTCTTTTCCCCTAAGGTTTAGCATAATTGATTATTTACGGCTGGTAAAAAAAAAAAAGGCTGATACCACTACATATTATTTGATTTCACTAAAACTTGTCGTCGCCGAATGCTCCAGCGATGTATTTTTCGTACCATATAGTGTTATAATAAGGGTTACAGCTAGTTAACCTCTAAATCTAAATGGTACGAAAAGACAACGCGGAGCATTACGGCGAACGTCCCCATCGATATTACCAGGTTATGAAACTGAAAGAAAAAAAAACCACACAATAGCGTGGAAAATTACATCTTAACTCGAACAGAAGAAAAGTTTATTTTTGGAGTTAGCCTACGTCTCATTCTTAGTTTAATTTCGTATTCTTTAAAAAACAATGTTATTTTGCCTTGGTGGTCCGATCATTACGAGTCATTCCAATGATTTATAATTATTAAATAATTTATTTAGTCCTAATATCAATGTTTTGACTTGGACACTAAAATTTGTATGCCCGGAAGGTCTGTATTTAAAATACTAACCAGAGTTGGGCTTTAACGGCTATTCCAATTTTTTTGAATGTTCTGAGGAGTAGATGAAATATAACTAGGTCTAATATTACGCCCAGCGCCTTGTTTATATAGTTTCATTACCAGCCTTTAGTCAAACAAAATTTATTAGATTTTTTAAATTTAAGATTGCTCATAACACAAAAATGCTTATTACTGGTCTCTTGTAGGCTTTCTGTACTTTTATAAGGCACTATAGAATAACACAGCAACTGTTCGTCGGTTCAACCTTAAATTGTATTAATTTTTTTCCAAGATTCTAATGTTTTGCAGTTATTATAATGATTGTTAAAATTACAATTATTAATTTGTATTTTGTTCAAATTGATGTATTAATATTTTAGTATTTACTGTTTTTCACATTACATATTTTTTTTTTTTTTGTCTGAGTGCAGGAGAAATATTGCTGATCCATATAACAGCAATGCTGTGTGAGCCCTATACCTTTAAAAAAAGGATGGTTTGGGAGGTTAGAAGAAGATCAACGTCGTGGGAAGTTTCAATCTGACGGGGGGGACAACTACAATTCCTGGGATTATTGAGACATCCAAAGGGTAGGCTCTTCACATGCATACTGTAGAATATGCCCAATAGAGATAATATAAAGTGATGGCATCCTTGGCTTTACACGATGTGAGGGATCATTTCAAAACAAAACTGGTGCATAAAAAAAAGAAACAAGGAAGTAGAACATGATTGGGGAACTATCAGCTGAAGAACGGAAGTTCTATCAAGGCCCTTCATTACTCAGCCTATCAACCAAGAAGAATGATAAAAAATAACGAGGGGATGAAGTTTTATTTGTTAATTTTTTTTATCCTTGAAATTTTATTGCTCAACTACAACATAGCGGGTTCTTCTATAGCTCTGACCATGTTTTCAGACTTTATCAGCTGAGATGTGTTCCGGACATGTGCCCTATTGTGCCAACGCTGTTTCAAATGCAAGCGAACCAAAACAACAGCCAATGTATTAAAAACTGCTTGGCTCCATCTGCAACGGAGCCAGTACATGCAAATTATAGGCAGTAAGAAGACACCTTTCTCCTTGATGATCGATGAGTCAAATGATAGAAAAACTGACAAGCGTTTAGCTATAATGGTGAGTGGTATTTGAAGATAGGCAGTAGGACCTAGAACCAGGTTGCTGTGCATGCCGTGTCTGGTACTGCAGGTGTTGGAACCAGTGAAGCTATTTTCAGTGATATTGATGCTGTGTTTCACATCGACTTTTTTTACAAATCCCATGGATTAACTGTATAGGTTTTGCAAGTGACAACTGCAATGTAATGGTTGGCAAATCAAACTCTGTACTAACGCGAATCAAGAGCAAGAACCCTGATGTGTTTAGTATAGGGTGTAATTATGCCACCTTTCAAATCTTTGTGCCAAGCGAGGGTATAAAGCAGCTGACTATTCCTGTTGATGACCTTTGTATAAGATAGACTTCTTCTAGATCAATTTTGAGCATAGCTCAAAACTGTTGTTGGAAAAAATCATACAGAGTGAGTTTCAACTGTTTACAGGAATGGGGGGGGGAGGGGGGATGCACTAGACATACTAAAGGGTGGGCACGTGCCAGACTCGCTGGCTTTCTTTTCTTTGCAGAAAGTAGTGGACAGAATTTTAAATCAATATTCTGCTCTATCTATCATACTTTCGAGAGCCACGACGATATGGAAAAACCAGTGCCGTGCCGTGTCAAAAACATTCATCAGTTACTAAAATCACCACACCCAGACCCAGATGACTCTACGTTTTTCTCCAATTTGTGCTACCTCTGTTGACTGAATTTAACAAATTGTTTCAGACAGATGAGTCCCAAATAGGTGGTATGATGGATGAAATGGATCGTCTGCTACGAAAATTTATTGTCAAATTTGTAGAGATGAAATATGTAAAAGAGGTGAAAGATATAAGATTGTTAAAGTATGCTGAACGTGATCTACAGCATGATGACCATACACTTGCTGTTGGTCTGTCCAACAGACGACATTACTGGAAGAGTTAAGATATAAGTGTGGTTCTCAAGTGAGAAATTCATTTTTCAGAGATGTGAGGCACGTTTATGTTGGTGTTGTGTAAAAGATATTGGATAAAGTTCCATTTGAGTATGAAGTCCTTAGTGATATCAAAATTCTTGATCCAGTCCTTTAAGACACAGTTCAATATACAGCAATCTGTAAGCTGGCCAACACTTTTGCACCACATTTAGACCAAGAGGTGTTAAAGGATGAATTTGAAGATTATTGTTTGCTGCCTGATGAATGTATTTCAAGAATTGACGCTGGACAAAAAAGAAGCTTTTCGCTAGGTACTGGCTTGACATAATCAACCTGAAAACTAGCACAGGACGTACACGATTTCCCAGTCTGCAGTCATAGTGAAACGCTTATTGACATGAGGCCCTCACAGCAATGCTGACTGTGAGAGGTCTTTTCTCTATGATGAAAAAGAGATTCACACGGACTGCAGAAATAGACTAAATGATGATACAGTCACAGCATTTCTACAATGCAAAATAAATTCTAACTCTTGTTGTTTTAGGTTTTAAAGCAAGTGAAGACATGCTTTAAGAAAGGCAAAGGCCGCATGTCACTATGATGGTGCAGAACCATCTAATTGAATATACTTTTACATGAATAAACTCTTTTGTTACGTTTTATTCAGTCTTTGTACAGGTTTTGCGGGTCCTTTGTAATCAGGTTTTTTAATTTTTGTAGCAAGGTTTTTCATCTCTTCTGAATGTGTGCCTGTATGCAATGACAAAGAAAGATTAAGTGAAGATGAATTTTTCCCACCCACAATAACATGGATAAAATTTGAGTAGATAAGACATCACAGTTTTTTGATGGTGTGACCTATATAGCTAAGATATGCACCGATAACAGCGGCTTTCAAGAACACCATGGGAAACTACCTAACACAACTTTTGTGCTTCAAAGCAACAGGCCTGTAGGAGCAAAGCAATGTTTTCCAACATAAAAAGAATACACAGAGGCAACATGCTAATCACCACAAAAACAGTAAATCAGATTTGCATAAACAAGAAGTTTAGATCAATCTGGTGCATGTTGTAACGGTATGTAGAGATGCAGATGTAAAATCAGAGCAACATGGATATCACAAGACCAACAAAACAGGGAAATCATATAAACAAGAAGGATTTACATCATTATTGCATGCGTAAAGGTATATAGAGAAAGGCAGAGTTTAGCATCAGATCGCCATCTACTGTTAGCCAAAATAAAGATGAAACTCAAGAGATATAACAACCAGATACAATGGCTGTATACAGCAGTTTAATGTAGGGTAATCAAAGAAAATCAAGAAACAAGAAGCCACATTTACAGTCAGCATGTCCAAAAAATATCAAGTTGCTCCAACATCTGGAAGATTTATGGGTGACGCATACAGAAGACCCACGGGCAACAGATTCAAAAATATATGGAATGAGACACGTGAAGAAGTACTGGGAAAAAGAGAACGCCAGCACAAGCAGAATTAACAGTTAGAAACTATCAATAAGATCCAAAAAACAAGAACTCAGATTTACCATATATACTTCAGTTTAGGTTGATCCGACTATAAGTCGACCCCTAGACTCTAGGACTTAAATAAATGAATGACCAGATAATAACTCAAACAAGTTTTTTGACGATTCTGAATTCCCCACATTGCCATTGCAAGTTTTCTGTGGGCTTTCTCGCCAGTTCCCTATCACTTTCAATTTAAAAATCTCCTTAGCCCCCAAGAATTAGAGTGAGTCATGTGTTACTGTCGAAGCCCTGGTTCTGTTTTCGTAACCAATAGCCTTGTTTTACCGAGGGTTTCGAGGTCAGTTATAGGAAAAATCTTCTACACACTGATACTCTGGTGTATCTTTTATTTAAAATTCTATAATTTTAACATAACATGGTTACTATCCATCGAAAATACTACACATTCCTGATGTTTTTCTTATCGGCGTCTAAGGTGAGAAACGGGATTTCACAATTACGATCATCGTGAATATACATACCTAAGCTTCGATTATTAATCAAAGTTTTATCTCAAGTTTGGGTTTCACAAAACGTGCCCCCCTGGGTAGTAGTTTTTTGGGAGAGGGAAAATTACAAAAATTCCATTGGGAGAACCAAGTGCTGAATACATTCGAGAACAAATGTGTCTTTATAAGAAAACTCATGAAACATCATTTGGAAAGAAAAATTCAAGACTAATCGACAAATAAACAGAAGACCTCCTAGGAGCGCAAAATTTTATGTTCTCCGACTATATAAGTTGAAAAGACATTGGGATTCAATATATCGGTCATGTCCTACGAATGCAAAACAACAGAATACCACTACAGGCGCTCACTTGGGTTCCTGAGGGTAAGAGAAAAAAAGGAAGACCAAAAGAAACACTCAAAAACAATAAGTAAGAAGAAATAGAAGAACGCGGCCTATAATTAATGTGCAAGAACTAAAAGAATGGCGTCACTACGAACAACCTTGACATCGCACTGGTTTCTTCTGCCTTATGCGCCGTGTTTGGTGCTTAAAGAATTAATTATTTTAATTTATATTATAATTAATCACTTTCAGCAATAAACCCTTTCCTGTTTAAAATGCCTTGAAATCGCCTGCCTTGTTATTGTTTGAACGAATTGGACATCCATTGTACTCCAAGCAAACCCATAGGTGCTTAGTCCTCCCTCACTATATGTGTCGTCGAAGAGTATGAATGCTAAATGTTCCTGTAGCTCGTTGGTTGTGTACCCGATGGATGCAACCTCTCATACGTCCATCTCTGCTAGCCTCACGTTTGATGGCAAATTTCAGCAACCTTAACTTTAGTGATTCGTCTATTTCAGTTTCACTCTCTAACAGGCGATCATTCTCAGTATCTCTCCCTTATCCATATCGAGTATCTTCACTGTGTGTTCTCTTAAGGCTAGACTGTCAGCTTTCTCATTACCACGTACCCCTGCATGACCAGGACAGTAGATGCACACCAGTTCTTGAAGTTTCGAAGCTTCTATGAATGTTTTACAGTCACGCCGTAGCCATTTATTTTGAACCTTCCGAAGCGTGGACTGAGAGTTCGACACAATGACTGCCTTTGTGAGTGAAGTTTGAGAGATCCACCAGAAGGCTGCAGTGACAGCCTCTACCTCCATTCTCATGCTGGAAGCAGTTATCTTCTAAGCCCTGCTATGTTCGGCGACGATTGTGCCCTTTACCCCAGAGAAGCCCCAACCTGATTTCTCACCAGCGTGACTTCACCAGACCCCTCAGTATTACACAAATTGGAATCATTAACCCAGGCATGCCAATTTATCAGTCGAATTAATTTCCAGTTTTCTGCTTTCCCATTGCCCCAAGTTCTGCACTCTTTGCCAATACCTGCTGACCAACATTTGGCTTTGGTTTTTATAATTCCCATTCTTCTAATCTGACTTACTCGACTCTTCCTCTTTGAATATATTTTTAAACTGTGGTCAACCCTGCTTGATCATCGCCACCACCTGTGCCATCCATGACATCC
>JAMPIV010018653.1:0-18424 GCA_024509875.1 Oreohelix idahoensis
GCTATCAATCATTTAACCTATTCAGAAGGCGGACCAACCCAAGTCCATAATTTTCCCATAAAAAAACTACGACAACGATCAATGGAGAATGATGGCCTCATTAGTTAATTCATTCTGTCTATTCGTAAGCAGAGTTTTTATTCTCCTTGACGGTAGTACATTGTGGCATCTCAATCCCCTCCATCTAGACATCTCCATGTATTCGATTATATCCGAGCCCTTCTCCCTAACTTCGTTTCCAACACTCATTTAACTTCATTAACATGAATTCCCCAGAAAGTCAGCACACATTAACGAACGAGCAGGATCTTCAGACTCTGATTTTTACGTGTGTATAACCTGCCCGGTCTACAAAATGTATAAGCAATCAAATTAATACCGTATACTAGTACTCATCCTGATGTGTATTACAAAAAAAAAAAAAAAAAAAAAAAAAAAAAAAATTCATGAGCACGACTCATATACCTTTTTAACACGTTTTTTCAGCGCACTCAGCAAACAACAAGTCTGTTCCCGTCTTGTTTTTTCTTGGGGTCATTTTGTTTCTCTCACGTCATTGTTTCAACCCAACAAAAACCCTACGGTCATCCATTTTTTTACCTGCGTGCATGAATAATGCACCTAAATGTGCTTACTATTCACATATTCTTCAAAATATTTTCACACAAATTCAACGCAGCGCCCACTTTGATGCGCAACAAACAGAAAATGTTGTAAAAATCCGATAACGCAACACTACCCTGTCCTCTTTCTCCCTTACTCTTCGCTGTATGATGCCTATCATTTTCTCTTATCATAAAGTCTTTCGTCTCCCCTCCTTATCCATTCCCATGTCCTGAGCTGCCGCACGCCAGGCAGCTCGCACAACTTGAGCATTATCTGAGCCATCTTACCTGTCAACCTGCTGTAAAAGTTTAACGGGAATACAGAGGAAAGGAGAAAGAAGAAAAAGAAGGGACCTCACCTATTACCTATCGGGAATACTCCCTCTCTAACCGCTGTCCCAAACCCGGACCTCAGACTAGCTCCAAATCTGAGTGATAACTGCTATCTGAAAAAAATTTGATTTATGTCAAGCTACTTACAACTGACTTTTAACCTTTCCTATTAGAGAAAAAAAAATTCAGTCTAGCCATCAATTACCTCAAAAGTCCCATCAAAAACAAACTACGAACTACAATCTAACTTGACTGCCGCTGGTGGAAAACAATTTTTTCTGTGAAAAAAATTTCTTTGGAAGAAAAAAAGTCTATAACTGGAATCAGTTTCTAATAGCTCGAAGGAGATCTAGGTGGATATTCTAAAGAAAATCTATTCTCAGAACTTTCCTGCCAGAAACCAATCTATGAAATCAATACACGATCCCAGAATGACCCTAACGAAGATGAATCCCACTGGACGATGGCCGCCCAACGTGTCCCACGAAAGTGGTGTTAAGTTTAGAGAGCTGTTCCAGGGTGTATAGACAAGTCCCTCGCATGAGATTAGACCGAGAAGATAGATTTAGATTGATGAAAATATTAGTTGACTGTAGACAGATGAGGACTATTTAGGGGCTCAAGGTTGATGGACTCCTGGATTTAACTGTTCCTTGCCACTTGTGGACTAAAAATGTATGCTCGATACCCTCACCCCCCTCTATCTGCCCAATATAGGAGTATTACGGTTTAAATCAGGACACACAGACTCACCTACTCTACAGATTCAACTTAAAAAGTACCGTATAGTTTGCTATAAATTAGAGAAAATGAATCCAGGTTGAACCTATGTATATATATATTTAATACCTAAAAAAAAAAAAAAAAAAAAAATAGCAACAGGAATATAATTCAAAACAAATAAGCGAATCACAATTCATCCTAGGAACCAAATTCAATAAATATGCAATGTCTTTGTACTGCCCAGAAAAACACAAGGAAATACAAATAAATCTCTTAGATAATAGAAAAATACAAACCAACTTCCACTCTCCTTCTCACCCTGGCTGGGGTAAAAAATAGAATGATTACTGAGTTAACCACACTTTATGGACTTGTGGAGGCATCAACTTTAGCCACCACATCGCCCTCCTACCATCTTATTTCTTACTGTCCTGATTGCTGCTCACTGCCTAAACTAGTTTTCTACACACCACATAAGGGTTCCAGACTATTTTTTGGCGAGGACACGCGCCAGCTAATTTAACACCAACTGGGTTGTTACTCTAGTAGACTAAGATTACAACTATTGCTCAGAGTCGATCCATCTAATGGATAATAAAAGGGCGGACCCTACTGGTCCTGTTCTATTTCCTCTCTTTCTATTCTCTCTCCCTCTTTTCTTTTGCTTTCAGTGCCTCTCTGACACGTTTTGACATCTGATGAGGTGAGCGTCTCCGTTTACGCCTTCTCTCGTTGACTTGTCAGAACCAGGGAATGATCACGCCTGTCTCCTTTGTTCTGACTCCTGAAAATGATGACTTGATTTTCAAGCTTGAGGTACTTGATTCACTTGTAGAAGCTTCACGGCGGCTGACCAACTTCTTACTTGCCCGTTAACTCCGCTCAAGGTTTAGGGACATACAGCTTTATTATGGCTGTGTAAGAACTTTTGACCAATCTCCCAGCCACGTGCTGTTGTCGGAGTGGTATAATGAGCTTACCGAGCTCTGGATTATAAGACAAATCCTGTACCCAGGTGAACGATTGTCTGCGCTACTGGGGAACATATGGTATTTCCGGCAACTTGTCCGATCTCTCGAGCGATATGCTCCTGAGATGACAAACTTGCTGTTGTAAAGGATCTGGAGGCTTGTTTGCCCCTCCTACAGACCGCGAAAACTCTCGCCGCAACATAAGTCAAATATCCTTCACTGAAGAGCAAGAGCTTATGGCGTAGCTGTCTCTCGCGGCTGCAATTCTTCGGAAGAAAGACAATTTAACTTAATCGGCCACGCGTATATATCTTAAACTCAAACCGCGCAAACGTATTCCTTACGTCACACTGGCGTACCTCTTACAGACTCCAATGAAACCCTTACAAATTTAAACACCCGTGCCTTAGCCAATTTGAAAACAACGCGCAGAACCGCGTGTCCAGAAATTGCATCACGTGTACGTGACGACCGCGATTGACTTACAGAAAAAGACCAAACCCGATATAATTCAAGGAGAAGAAACATGGCAAACACATATAGTTCAAATAGAAGAAGACTGGTGAAAACTCAAATAGAAGACTTAAATGGGGCCTGTTGAAAGGACAGAATTACAGTACAGCATCACACATGGCATATAGGAGAATCATTAGAATCTACATAAAGTAAATTTGCATAAATTCACACAGCGTTAATGAGGGCTGTTACCACATGCATTCACAAATACGAACATACATACATGCACATACATACATACATATCCGAATCTTTATTCTCAAGAAAATACATTGATATATACTGACATGATATAAAATACAACATGGCATATAGGAGAATCATTAGAATTTACATACAGTAAATTTTCATAAATTCGTACAGCGTTAATAAAGTCAGTTACCACATACATTTCAGAATCTTTATTCTCCATAAAATACATTAATATGTACAGACATGATATAATAGATACAACATGGCATATAGGAGAATCATAAGAATTTACATAAAGTGTTGAAGACATCTCAAGTAGTTCTATGTGGGTGTTTTTACATCTAATGTTTGTGTTACACACACATAACAATCTTTAAGCTTTCTAAAAGACATTGGCATATAATGATATGATATGATATATAACCTGCCAAAAATGAGTATTATTGAAATTTACAAAATGTGTGTGGAATAACATTCAAGTAAAGCAATATGGGTGTTTTTACATGGGGGTGTTATCAGAATTTTTATTTGCCATAAAAAGCTTTGACAGCTAATGGAGTGAGATATTAAATATAGCTTTAAATACAATAGTCGTTTGGTATAGTAGACAGAGGAGCACAATTGAGATTAGACTGTGTGGAAAAAATCTCCAGCAATTTACAATGGGTGTTTTTTACATCGAAGTTTCCATATTCTGTAAGAACCTATAATTGCACTAATGCTGACATATTTACATAGAACTTTGGCTTCAAATTTCCGCAACCCTAGCGACATTAATCCACTCACACACTTTGCATGCACATGACCCAAACTCCCATTTATCAGTACGATTACACGCGTACGATAGCCTAGTTCGTTAATTTCTGCAGACAGTGGATAGTACTTATCAAATTTATGTTGGTAACATTTATCTAAATGGGCGTCATATGGTATTGCTGTCTCCACTATAAAAGCTGTTTGTTCTGTTGATTGATTATCGTTAAATCAGGTTTTACGGCATGTGTCTTAAATGAGGTGTTACTGCTGCCGAAAAGTGATGGTTTAACTATTATCTCTTTATTTATTGTTATGTCACTCTTATTATTGTATGAGGATTTCAGTTTCTCATAAATAATGTCTACAGCTCTATTGTGCCTTTGTTGGTATAATGTTTGACATTTGGTACATCCATTCAATAAATGTGACACTGTTTCGTATGGGTGGTTACATATTTTGCACATTTTCGTGTATGTCTGTGGGTAGTATCGATGTAAAAGACTTTCGCATTCCAGCAACTGTAATCTCGATCTCACAGCAAATGAAAGTATTTTATCACTTAATTTAACATTAGATAGAAAACTAGATGACAATGAATGGTTTATACATTTCATTTCGCGCACTATTCTCCCTTGTGATGATTTACTTTTTAGTTCACTTAGAATTAGGTTAAGTGGTGGTCGACAACTTGTTGCTGTGTTTTATAACATTGATGGCTTTACTTTGTTTGATCTGTTTCTAGCAAGTAAAGTAGTTCATCTCGTGTCACGCTTTATACCTACCTACCTACCTACCTACCTACCTACCTACCTACCTACCTACCTACCTACCTACCTACCTACCTACCTACCTACCTACCTACCTACCTACCTGCCTGCCTGCCTGCCTGCCTGCCTGCCTGCCTGCCTACCTACCTACCGTTTCTATGATAATGTTTTTTTTTGTCCTAGAAAATCCTATTTTATTTTTTTTTATTACTCTCGCTTCTTCTTTGGTGTGTGAACAAGATAAAAATCTTGTTTCCTGCTTTACCTCCGAATTGGCTCATCGAAGAAATCAAACTTGTCTTTCTGACCTTTTCTGAACGTTTTGACTGAATATAACCTTTATTTCTTCTTTCGCTGTCTCTTCAAGAGAATTCCCATTTTTTTACCTTCTTGTCATATTTGCGCAGCTGTCTCCATTGCTTTGCCTTCTCCGTAATTTCAAAGGATAACGTCTCCAAAAGGTTTGAGCTGACTTGTCGTAAGATCATCAGATTTGTCCATCTCTGCAAAAATAATCCTCTGGTCTCTTTATAGGAATTTACAATTTTTGCAAATTTTGCCAAGTCCTCTATAACTCACTATTGAGTCTGAGAATAGAAATCTTATAATAACTAGATGCAAATTTTTCTACCAAGTTCAGAGGGACAGTGAATCAAATATTAAGAATCAGGATCGCAAGAATGAACGTGGGTATAGGACTTTAATCCAAAATTTTGCCTTCATGGATGGAAGAGTCCTTTACCTCATGAGTTTATTTATTTTGATTTGTAATAATATTACTCTTTCTTCTAATTGAGTATTCAATTGACCTGAAAAGAATATTGAGGTTCAGGACAAATATTGTAAATCTGAAATTTCATTCAGACTTGCTTGTATAAGTTTTATTAAAGTCTTAAGTTCTGGTATTGGAATTTACTACTTAGTATAAGTCCTTTAATTACCCTGATCTTAACTAGCCCAAATCAAAACAAAACATGTTAATCATTAATCGAAATGTGGTGATCATGAGAGGTAAGCCGTTAGGGACTCAGTCGAGTACAGACATCATCATCCATCCTCTCTGGTAACTTACATAGCTTGACACCCACTTTGATGTCTATACACCCTTGTGCTCTTTTCCAAGAAGGGGGGTAATTGCGTATAAGAACACCAGTCTTTTTATCTAGGCAGTTATTAGTGGTATCAGGTTGCTGAAACACCATAATTGTCCAGCATAACCTTTATTAATCATAACATCCAAACCTCTCGCCACTTATCTCCATGGTTGTTGAATACGAACCCTGGGGAGGGGGGGGGGGGTGGGGGTCTCCCATATCGACGACTTTGCGGACGCTTGAAAATATTACGCCGGATGATTCCCCTCGATGTGACTGGGCAACGTCCCTTTTAGTACACGCAATAGCCACAATCAGCTTCTCTTTAATATGACACACTGTGCTGCACCACCTCTCAGACGCCACCCCAGATATGTTTGTCAAAACAATGCCAAAAATCCTTTGTTCTTCACTTGTGGCAGATGTACTGCTTATTATCCGAATTTCTGGGCAAGGCCTAACGCACAGGAGGGCACCTCGAATATGGAAATACTCAAAGTAAACACATCGTGACTTAAACCAAGATCACCACATGACCGAGATTGAGATCATACATTGGGTTACATCGGTTGACATAATATAGACAAACAGAATTATGACAAAATTATATATCATGTTTTCTTATATGTTCAGGCAGGCAATAATACTCAGCTGAGACTGGCCTCAATGGGAATCTAGGTTATGTAACAGGTCAGAAGGGCATAAAAGACTTGGTATACCCCCACAGTCACGCTAGTTTTTTCTTAACAGGCTTGTTTTGAATTTTTGTTTAAATTGTGGTGGCTTTCTAAAAGTTCCCCGTTTTCTATATATAGAGGCTTACTTCCGACCAATCGGAGCCCAGGCCAAATTTTATTTTTAACATTAAAACTTTAGGGGTTATTTCAGCCTGCTCGTATAAAGTGATTAAGTTTATATATTTTATATTAGGTTATATTAATTGGACGATTTTTAATTATTAAAAGTGATAATTAAAACGGTCCATTTTTTTCTATTGACATAGTTTTCTATATGGGATATGTCGTTAGCTATTTCCCTTGCATTTCAATCTAGTTAATTTTTAAGTTAGTAATTAAAATTCGGGGTTACTTACTCTGATACTGAAAAATATCACTAAAATCAATTTTTCGTTTTAAATTAAACTTACTTTTTATGGAGATCGGGCTTTGGTACCTATTTTATTAAGTGGATATATCTGGTGTTATTAAATAGCTGATGTATTTAATTTTTATTTCCTTTTCCCACCCCTCGCTATTTCTTTAAGTAATAAAAATAACCTCCTTCCCCCTAACAAACACAGAATAGGCCTTTTTCTGATTAATCTAGAAAGGTATCTTTTCTAGACCACTTGAAAAAGGAGCGTTTCTGAATTGGCCCTTAAGATTTGGGACCTTCTTTTCCTAGATTCAGCGCGGAAAAATATAGATCTCGTCTTGTTTATTACAGATTCAAATTACGACTGGAGACCCAGTAAACTTCAGAGGAATCTATCGGGGAGGTCGATTACAAATTTTTGGTGTAGGAAGTTGGACAGACATGTAAGAATAATATTAATGTCTGCTGTGACTCCAATTGTACATTTGGGGAAATTACTACTTACAAAAATGCTCCAAGCTTTGTGCAGAGGACCGTTGTCTTCTTACGTTCGCAAATTTTTTTCAAAGCGAAAAGACCGATTGAACCTGGAAGAGCGTGGGTGACTTAACGACTAAAACTCGCCATCTAATCCAAATTTCAGTTGCACGTGATAATGTCCATCCCAGCAAATAAACCCTTCCCATTAATGAAAGTTAAACCAGTTTCAAATAAAAAGGTCAATGTTAGTTTATTATGCCTCTAATAAATTAATCACAATTCTTTATTTAGTTATTTTTTGCCGGGGATAGATTAAGGATCAAGGATTCAATGGAAGATAGGGACTAAAAAAAAGTTTTTTGGACCTCTAGGGAATATCTAAAGGAGATAGAGTACATGTACATCCAACTAGGGAATGTATCGGCGGATCCTGTTATGTCGGGTGGGACACTGGGACATTTTAGAGTTGCTTTCACGATGGGGGCGGACGGGCTAGAGACATCTGCGATGGCCATCGTAGAGGGCAGGAATTTTGGTAGGATCAGATGTTGGTATGATCTACGGCGTCATGTGCTGTCATAGAGTGCCAATTAAAAAAACATTTGCATCAGACTACATGCAGGGGTGGTGGCCAACATGGGAAGCCATTATGTGGATTAAGCAGGGATGGTGGGTGGTGTGGTTGGACTCCTGTCCTCTTCATAATGTGCGCAGACGGGGAGAGCAGGTGAACGTGCCAGCGGGGTGGGAAGGGAACAGGGTTCAAACTTAAGTCTGAAAAATTTGTGAAGAGATAAAAGGATACGGTCAGGAGTAAGCGTGAGTAGAAGAGATGGCGTAGAGGGAGCAACCTTGTAGTCTCTTCGGCGGAAAGCATCACGTGATCCTCGAAAGTGGGAAAAATCGGGGGTGGATTTTGATACTGACAACCGGCTGCTGCGGATTTAGGTTTACCTTTTTGTTGAAAACAGGTTGAAAATTTGGACGGACGGACATCTGTTAATTTATGCATTGACAGGCCAGAAGAGAAGAATGTCCTCCAGGATATATCGGCTTCACGAGTAGGAACAGTATTTTTGAAAAATATGAACTTTTCACGGACACTTTAAAGAAGACGTGTAATGGGCGACGGGAAAAATCTTTGAAGTAGACCGCCGTCGTATTGGTGAGGGAGATAGATTTCGTTATATTTAGCAACGAATAATAAGAAGCAGAAGGTTTATTATCCCTTAATTTGTCTTATTCCTTATTCCCCGTATGATTAATACATTTAGTCCGTCTTACACTGCTTGACGTTATTTTTTCCCAAAACATTAATCTAGCGGTTTGTTAAGGGGCATCCCTGTCGTACTCCTGTCTTCACCTCGAAGGTTAGGTTGCTCTGCCCAACACTACACGTAAAGTTGGCATAGAGGGCTTTTTATGATTGACACTATGCAGCTTGGAATTCCATAAGCCCTCAGTATTTTACATAAACTGTCCCTATGTACGCTGTAAAAAGCCTTTTCAAAATCAACGAAATTAATGTACAGCTCTCTTTGCCATTCTGAGCACTGCTCTATAATGTTCCTGAGAGTAAATATATATGATATACACATCTTCTGTTCGTTCTAAATCCTGCTTGTTCTTTCCTCAGTTTGTGGTCTACTGCTTTTGAAATTCTCTGTATAATTATCCTTCCTAGTATTTTGCTGGGAACTGAGAGAAGAGTTATTCCTCTCCAATTATTGCAGTCTGAAAGATCTCCCTTCTTGGGCAATTTGACAATTATTCCTTTGTTCCACTCTGATGGTGTTGTCCCCGTTTTTCCAGACTTGTGCAAATAGTGGTTCTAATAGTTCTGCTGCTAGCTCAGGGTCTGTCTTAAATAGCTCTGCATTTAAGTTATCATGGCCAGGAACTTTTCGGTTCTTTAACCCTTTGATTGCTGTGATGATTTCTTCTTTTCGTGGAATGTCTGTATTTACATCTAGATCGTTTTCAGCCTCAGGAACATTCAATTGTGTCTCTGGTGGTTCCTTGTTCAGAGTTTCTCAGAAGTGCTCTGCCCATCTCGTTTCCTGTGCCTCTGCTGTCGTGATGAGATGTCCTTGTGTAGAATTCTGTTGTTTCACTGGCCACTACTGTAGTGTACTGCGTTGTACTGAGTTGATGATACCAGGCATGCTCCAGTCTACCCAGCTGTGCTGGTAAATGGGTAACTCACTCTAATACTCAGTTAGGCAAGGCAAAGACAGCGAGGCAGGGTCTGCTATGGGACTACTGTCAAGTAATCGTTACCCCCGGTGGTACTGGTGGTCATCACTGAGTAAAGGGTTAGAGTATTCTTCTGCTCGTTACACATGAGACAGGCAAGTACAAACAAAGGTCAACTCGGACCGACGCAGGGTTGTGTATGTATGGAGTGAGAGTGGAAAATACGCGAATGGTGTACTGTTCGATGTAGTTGACACTTGATAATATTTCACTCACACTCTTATGCAAGTCAAAGATGTTTAGGAACCGCTGTTGACGTTTCTATGCTTTTAATTAATGACGCACACAATTGGACAGCACGGAATACAGTCATGAGTATGTTGACGTAGCAAATCATTTAGGTAGTAGAATAGTAGTTACATATTTCATGCAGCATTCAATATTAAATAGTCATTCAATGTTCTGGCGGACTATTGCCATATCCCCTAACTGACTGAACGCATCAGTGGGTATGTGTGTGTAAATAACACAAAGAGTTCACTGGACGAACCTTTTCTTTGGCTAAGTTCTCCAGCTGTATATGTCAAATATTTAAGTAACAAAGTTAAACCACGGTAGGGGTTTTAATCTTTATGAGATCTCCGTGCCACTAACTGATATAGTAAGGATTCATGATCCGTTCTCTCGGACAGTGATCCGATAATGATGACAGGAATACAAAATGGCTTCCTTCCCTGAGTTTTCGCTCACTCGCCCAGCAGAAGGATAATCATAAGCCAGAGTTAATTCATAACTTGAATTATATATAATTTCCTATAGTTTCCATAACAGTCCCTTAGTCAGAAGGTTGGTTCATAAAGACATAAGCGCTGATGGAACCTGTCATCTTCATCAATCTATATTTCAACGACCTAAACGATGCTCGAAAATACGATGTTTCATCTAGGTCTAACCATAAGGAGATCATCAAAGGGAAAAGGGTCTGGCTTTACCTGGAGTCCGAATCTAAACATAATGAAATACATGAGAAGAGTCTCTGATCATAACACTCTCGCAGAGACATTCCTTCCTTATGGAAAAAATCATCCACAAATCATTTTAACCTTTAAACAGGGACCAGCCTAGAGAACATACACACCCGGCCATTACGACCAGCTTCTTCGGGAACTCACTACAACTCTCTAGGGCAACGTATACCCCCGCCAGAGTTCGTTATAGTCCGACCTTAGCATACGATAATATACAATATAGGACTGAATCTTCTTGTACTAGACAAATAATACATATAAATTCAGGCCATAAACATATTGAACAAGATTAATCTATTTTCTGGCCTAACAAATGAGACATGACATCAGTTCAGTATTCATATGCCAAATCAATATCAAGAGAGATCATCCATATAATCAAACGTATAAATCAATCATGGATTATCTCGCTTTCCCAAGGGAAGCATTTTCGTACACAATTAAATACAAATATATATTTTCCCTATTAAATAGACATATCGTATTTTTTGTAATCTGTGCATTCAAAAATATGTATGCAACAGATTACCACACCCCCCGGGGAAAAAAATGGTACATTTTTTTTAAAATACATCTAGGAGCAACATACAATAGGCTCACAACGCACGAATAACAATGCGTAGATGATAAGCATTCCAAACAAATGTAACGCCTAATGTAAGGCTAAGTCGTCATATGGCACGACAAGTGAGAATATATCTCAGGAACCAGAGAAAGTTTTTCTCTGAGTATAAATATTTCCAGAGAGGTGTCACCAACGCATACTACAATACTGGCAATGCCACAATTTCTACACTAGTTTATCCAAAAATTTCATCTTAGGTATTTTAACATCATGATTATCAAAGAAGAAAAAGCATCCAAAGATCAGCGGTGAATATACATCAATGAACCGCTAAGTAGTGATACAATCCATATATATGATACATTACTTATGTATACACATTTTAACATAGCAAAAAAAAACTGTAGCAAAGTTTGACTGTTAGAAATCTCAGGATCTAACAATTAGGAATCATTGTGGGCATCTAGACAAAAATGTCTGCCATCACACATTTTCTGACCCACGGATAGCTCGCACCGAAAAATGAAAAGGTTGAAGAGCAATCGCGTTGATCTCGCGCTCTTCAGATTTTTACTCTGAATAGGAGTAAGAGCTTTCTGGTCAGTTTCCACAATGAAATGCGCGCCAAGAAGAAATCTTTGAAGTTTAAGGATTGACCAAACCATAGCCAATAATTCACGGTCTAGGACCGAGTAATTCTTCTCTGCGGCATTTAGCTTTCGAGAAATATACATCACAGGATGCAGAGTTCCAGAGTACTCTTGCATTAGTGCTGCTCCAATCCCTGTGGATGAAGCGTCACTACGAAGAATAAATGTCTTATCCTTAGTAGGTAATACCAAGATAGGTGAAGTAGAAAACATAGTTTTAACCTTATCTAAAGAGGATTGACATTCTTGAGTCCAATGGACTACATTAGGAGACCCTTTCTTTAGCAAGGAAGAAAGAGGTGACATAATGGAGGACAGATTCGGGATGAATCGTCCATAAAATTGTATTAGACCTAAGAGACTTCGCACTTGCTTTTTAGTCTTAGGAATAGAAATGTTAAGTATCTTACTTGTATTATGGTCTTCTGTTTTTAGGAACCCATGACCAACACGGTGTCCTAAAAAAGATATTTCGCTAAAACCAATACATGCTTTCGATGGTTTCGCTGTCAGGTTATGCTCGCGTAAGATAGACAATAGTTCATTTATCCCATTATAGTGATCGTTCCAAGTATCACTGAAAAGACAGATGTCATCAAGATACGCAATGACATCTGAGCGATGAGATAGGATTCGACGCATCATGCGTACAAATGTAGCAGGGGCGTTCATAAGACCGAAAGGCATGAAATTCCATTGGAATAGACCCCTAGGTGTCGAAAAAGCAGTAAACGGTTTGGCGTGTTCGGATAGTGGAACTTGCCAATATCCCTTAGACAAATCGAGTTTAGTAAAGAAGTGAGAATTCGATAGTCTCGTAAGTAGCTCTTCTAGTAAAGGCAATAAAATAGGGTTCAGCATCAAATTTAGTCACTTGGTTCAATTTGCGATAATCAACGCAAAGACGTATGTTATTGTCTTTTTTCCGTTTTATAACCATCGGCGAAGAATATGCTGATGTGGATGGTTCAATTATTTTTAAAAATCTATCATCTCATCCAACTCTTTTATCTCAAATAAAAACCTGTGCTTGAAAATGTATCGGGATAGGGGATACGGTCTGACTCTTACCCTTTAGGGATTATGGTCAGTAAGAATAATGTCATGTTCAATGACATCAGTTTGACCAGGGAATGTCAGTAAGGACATCCTGAAATTGTTGTAACATAGTAGAAAACTTGTTTCTGTTCTCCTAGATAAAAGAAACTCGTTTGGAGAAACCAAAAAAAAGTAACATCTTTCCCATTTTGATTCATTTAGAATGAAAATTTGGAATCATCGGGGGAAAAAAGGACACAGGGAAATTCACATCCGAGAAACTCGTTTCCCCCCTCATCCTGTATTACTGACCGTTGGAGTAATCCCCATGTCGGTGGACTGGAGAAATCGTCCGTTGCCTGGAAAACAGGTTTTGTAAAATAATCCGGACGTTCATGGGCATGGAATTCCGTGGAAGCATGTTGATGATGTGGAAGGTTTTTATGCTTCCCGTCTCCAATATCGGACGGGGGACGAAATACTTTTCAACATCGGAAAAACATTTTGAATTACATCGTACGGACCTTTCCAAGAAAAAATAAAACTTTTTCCCTATCAAGGTATTATTTTGACAATGCTTTGTCACCTGGAAACACTTCATGTTTTCGCAAGCATCTCTTTTTATTGGCAACGGGTCTTCCTTCTGTTTCCCAAATTCAGAAGAAGAAGGTTGACAACCAATCTAAAATTTGCATGCTTCAATAACTTTTCTAAGTGCGATGACATATTCGTATAAAATTTTGTGTCATCGAGAATATGTCAAAAGTTAGAAGATTTTGAATTTAAGGACATCTTTTCCTCGCGGTATTCGCGCCAAAGACAAGTTCAAAGGGAGAAAATCGTGTATGTTCGTTGGCGACCTCTCTATATGCAAAGAGAGCCGCGGGTAAAACCCTTTGTCACCCAAGAATCCTGAGTTGATGATCTTCAGTTAGCATCTTCACCCTTACTGGTAGTGTTTGCGAGAGTGCCATGGGCCATGACGTAGCCCTTTACCATCCCATTATAATAGGATGTAAATACTTTAAGGATTTAGTTTGTTTTCAGATTCGACATTACGGTTGATAAATTAGTATCTGATATGAGTTGGGATTCCAAACAGGGCTTCAGATGGGGTTGACGCCATCGTTCGTAAAGGAGGCAATTTTTTGAATCCTGCTGCGAAAACTCATTTACCAGAGGAAAAGGATATAGTTTATAAATTGCGGAAGACAAAGGAGAAACGATCCCCTGAAGTAATTGGATGTGGGAGGGGGGGACACCAGTTTCACTTATCAAGGCGCTAACTTATGAATTGGAATTGGTACCGGGGTTTTTCACCCTGTCATTGGCCAACCACCAAAGGGCTATCCAAAGTTGGATAAACAGAAAATCAACCCTTATTGGCAGTTTGACTTAAAGGGAACCTTTGAATTCATTTTCGCAGTGTTTGAACGCCAAAAAAATTTAAATCAGCCAATGAAGATCCCATAAAGTCATTGGAACAAAGTGGATATGAAAACCCTTCCAGTTTCCTTTAATAGCCTATTCTGAACCTTTTTTTCAGATGTTTATAAATTATTGCTGAAGAGGGTGACAATGGGTTTTCCATTTAGGCCGGAATAAATTTGTGCATCCTCGGCCATCTCGTAAGAAAGATGACTTGTTTCATACAAAGAGGGTTTTTCATTTTGACTGGCCTTTATTTTACCATGTATGAAAATTTTTTAGGGTTTTTACTTCGTGGGGGGATCTTGCCATGTTCGCCCAAAGACGTTAAACCATTGGTTTAAAAAAATATCTCTACGCGAACAGGAAGCAATGGCTCCTCATCTATTATCTGTTAATGTTGGGCAGGGAAATGAAGGTTTTAGATGTGATGAAGGAGATATCGAATTACCTGGACATGGATCCACCCCATTCTGGGCCCTTGGGATCGCAAAGTGGCGATGCTATATTTTTTCGCATTACGTTTCTGTTTGGAAACAAATTTTACAACTCAACACATCTCTGCTTAGCAAGGTGAGTGGTTCGGGGTCGAATTTATATCCCTTAAATAAGCAGCTCTGTGGGAAATCAAACATTTTAAAGAGGGGGCATTCCTTAAGTCAAATTGAATGACTGAAGGGGCTATTTTTCTTTGCCAAACACCAAATGGTCTTGAAAAAAATGGTTCTGGGGGAAACACTCTAGACGAGAAAATATTTAGCCAAAGAGCATTGCAATATCAGCAAAAGTAGGGGGGGTAAATTTGGTTTTTAGAAACAGCCTTGGCGGTGTGGACACTGTATCAACACAAACGTCAAAATAAATTGGTGTCCTCTGGCAGACTTTTTATCTTTGGACCAAGTGAATGTCTATCGGCCATTTTTTGGGGTCGAATCCGGGGGAATGTCTGCAGCCTGAAATTGCAGCATGGCGTGGACCTCTGGATTTTAACCTCTTGACATACCTTACAAGATCGACAAATAAATTTTCGACTTTATGTCCATTGTTTTTTCAAAGGGGGCCAAAAAGAAAGGGATCCCCCGCAAGAAAACTCTAGATTTAGTACGGGGAAAAAAAAAAAACCCATAGTGGTCCCAGCACACTGAGAATCATGAGCGTGCTTGTAAGATTTTTTAAAACTCTCATATTTTTTTGGGGCACTAGAAATTTGAGAATGAAATGGATTTAGCGGAGTTTTGTTTTTTACCATACGCAAACACAAGTACGATTTTCCGCCCATTCTTTCATCGTAAATCCAAGATTTACGATTTTTGTGTCTTTATTCGGATCACCTTTTGTTGCTAGCGTAAAGAATTTTTTAAGAGTAGGATCATCTTCCTGCTGTTTTTTTCATAAATGAATCACGAGAAATTTCCAAGGGATACCCCAAATCATCTTGGATCTGCGCATCATTATCTTTCAGAAGGCGAAGATTTGCGGCATGTTTAAGAGCTTGAGCCCTAGTAACTACTGCATTAGCAGTTTTGCATATTTCTGTTTTTCCCCAATCAAAAAATTTTGTTGCGTGGAGTGCATTTTTTCACTCCATGAATGCGACCGATTATAAGATCAGCGATCGGATTCGGGAGAAGACATGCTGTGCAACATCTCCTGTAAAGAAGGGAGTAGCAATGTTAACAATGGCAGTAGAGTACTTCTCCAATGTGCCACCAAATGTTACGCATTTTTGATTACTTTTGCCAGTGGCTCGAGAAGGATCTATGAGTGATTGCCTCACACCAATGGTTGTGCACCCGGATTCGAAAAGAATTGAGACCGGAGTACCATCTACTAGACCTCTATTCAAGACAAGAGCACCTCCTTCCATCATGCGCGACTGACGCAGGAAGAGCAGGAAGAGGATGACCACAGCTTAAAGTAGAAACCCGTGGTTGGATCGAATAACGTTTTAAAACGTTTTTGTATTGGGAGCACTGAGATGCTCTACTAAAATAAAAAGCAGAACCTCCTACATTAGTAGAGTCTTTCCTTTCATTATTTTGATTACCGCCTTCATTGAACGATTGTTGTGCAGAGGGAGCCTGGTAATGAGATTTACCATGTCTTTTGTGTGGGTGATCTACCTCGGTTATAATTGCCTCTGTCATTAATTATTTATTTCCTCTGTTATTAACCCCTATTTGGGTTTGAATCATAATGTTCATGATCGTAATCAATCATTATAAAATGATACTCATTATAATGAGTATCTGTTCTGTAATGTTGGTTTTTTTTTTGGTTTTTTTTTTGTTGTTTCCTTTGACGAACTTTGGGTAGTTCCTATAGTTACTCCCTTTTCGGAAATTTCTATAATTATGTGGCGGTTACTTTGTGTTTTTGTATAAACTATTCCCATTAACCTTTTTGTGAGATTTATCTTGAGCTCATGGGACTTGTTGTGAGTAATTATTATGTATGAGTTGCTGACGCAACTGGCATACCCTCTTTAATGTTTAGTGTTGCTTAGAATCATGTCAGGGCGTTGTTATGTGCTGTGGCATATTGGTCACAATATTCTTCATATGTTTTAAGGTACTTGGTTTACGCTCATGTAAAATTCTTGAAATGGTTTTTTACCGAAGACTTGATCTTGTCTCTGAGTAATAAATCCGTAAGAGCCTCAAAATGTTGTCGTGTTTTGGATTAATTCTATTCCAACGTGAAAATGTAAGACGTGCATTTGCAAGGATTTCTGAGATTTCTACACTGTATCAGGTCTTCATTGTTTTAAAACAAAAAGACGGTAACCTTCCTCTGACAACTGATACTTTCATTTCAAGGCTGACCTGATAACAGCATAGTTTATCTTTGTCGGCCTCTTCAATCTAAACCTTAACGTTCTATTCCAGAGAATCCCCTTTTAGATTTTCAGACAATTCTTGATTCACATACTGTGATTTTATCACATTATGATGCTCGACAAGCAAGTTCAAATCTTCTCAAGCCAGAATGTTATGTCCAGTCACTGGCAGAGTTGAACGCAGGTTTGGTACTCCTTGACCTTGTAAACAATGGGTTTTAACACTACTCACTAGATGCAACTGATTGAAACATTTCTCATACTTGTCAATTTCAAGTTTCTCTAATTCAAACTTCATGTTCTCTTATTGCTTTTCTCTCTTTCAGCTTCTCTGTCTAATCTTTTTTTGTTCTTGCCTCAGCTTGAAATTTTCTTTCCCTCAGCGGCAGCTTTTCTCTCTTCAGCTCAGCAGCAGCAGCTTTCTAATTTTGTTTTCTTCTATTTTGAAGTTTTCTCTCCCTCTCAGCAGCAGCTTTTTTTTCCTCTGCAAGCAGCTTTTTTTTACCTCAGCTTGCATCTGCAATCTGAAATTTCTCAGCATCTATCTTCTTTTGTTCAATCTTCTGCTTTCCATTATTTCTACATCTTTTTGTGTTTTTTTCTCTTCTGATTTTAATGCAATAGCAAATTGAGCAGTTTGCCCATTCTTCTAATTCTTTGCCAGTACTCTTATCAAGGGATTTCCCTTGCGTAATAAAGTAATCTAATGTAGACATTTTGTCTTATTAAAATCAGTAAACTGAGAAAAAGTAAATAAAATTACCCTTATCACCACTTTTAATGGGAGACAAGTCTATACTAGAAGACTTAGTCTTAGTGAAGAAAAAACCTGTATGGTTATCTTGTTTATAATATAACAAATGATTAACTTGAGTACCTGTGGAAAACAATATCTGTATTATCCAAAAACACTGTGGGAGACAAGCCTTACAAAGGTCTTGTATTCTTCCTTAATGTATCACATGATCACTTGAGTTACTGTGGAAAATAATATTTTCTATCCTCCAATCTTGGTTGGGAGGACACAAAGCCCTTTCTCAAAGGTTCTTTGGAAACTTTCTTTATACCAAGAATATATCATTAAAGTACTGGTCTGTAACTATACTAAAGTGTCTTTCAGCTATACCGAATATATCATCTGTCAACTC
>JAMPIV010018654.1:0-18413 GCA_024509875.1 Oreohelix idahoensis
TCTGAGGCAAAAGGGCTGGCACCATTTTCAGGAGCCTGGCCTTGTAATTCCAGCTCCCTTAGTCGTAATTCGTGCTCCCTTTGCAACCTTCTATCTTCTGCCTCCCTTTCGGCCTTTTTATCTTCTGCCTCCCTTTCGGCCTTTTTATCTTCTGCCTCCCTTTCGGCCTTTTTATCTTCTGCCTCCCTTTGCTGTCGTTTGTCTTCTGCCTCAATCTGCAGCCTCTTAATTTCTCTATCCGCCTCAATTTGTAACCTCTTCTCTTCAGCTACCTTTCTATCTTCCCTTTCAATATATTTATCACATTCAGCCGTTACGTATTGAATTAAAATCTGACCATCCATTCCCATCTCCTTTGCGGTCAGCACAGCAGCTGATCGGAATTTTGCTAGCTCCGCCATACTTTTTAGACAATATAATAATATACAAAATAAATCTCTAACCAGTAAATACACTAAGTACTTCTTATGACTATAGTCTAACTAATTCTAACTAACCAGTTAACTAATTAATTATTACTGGCTGTGAAGATTCACCAACTTCTAATTGCCCTTTTAATTTAAAGGGACACTTTTAATTTTAAGGGAATTTTACAATTTTGTTCCCCTAATTTTATTTCTCCCACCAGGAGATCCTTATATTACTGTTTATGCTAATTATCCCGGACGAGCCCCCAATATATGTAGTGGATTTTGATGGTATTGTATGGTGGTGTTATCACCTAGTGTGATGCGTGAGGTCAGCTGTGAAGGCTCCTGAGATAATTGTAGCTGTGAATATACAGAAGGCCCTTTCGTGCTACCACTTTATGACCTCACACATATCTTTTTTTACTAATGAATGTGGCTACGTTAAAATCTAGGGTACTGAATGCAATGTGTTGTATGGACATATACAAACACACACAGATATTAATTAAGTCTAATACTATCAATAAAAATTTATAACACAATGAACTAAATTCAGCTGGTTAAATTTAGAATAGAAAATCTTTTTTAAATTTATTTGTTCTGAACCAAGGTTTTATTTTGGCCAGAACTTATGCAAAGATTTTGAAATTTATGAATGAATGGCATGAATAAATGGCATGATAAATGAAAGATGTTTACATATGCAATCTTCAAGATTAATTATAGTATTACTGTTCGTAATGTTAATTTTTTCTGGGAAAAAAACTATGAATGGATGTGCGGTTGGTGTGGCTTCATCCCTCCCTGTTTATGCCTACACGGAATGGTCCAGTAATAATGGAAGGAAATAGGATGCTTCAGTAGTAAAAGCTCTTGAGTGCTAGTTTTATGAAGTTGGTGTAAGTTCAGCAGGCCAGCTAGCCTACTTAACTTAATAGATTTGTTTCTGGTGCTGGGATCTGATGGCCCCACGTGCTTCCCCTCCTCTCCGTGCTTGATACAATACAAAGATGTTCTGCCGAAATGTACACTGCACAGGCCCTCGCTCCAACTATTAATCAGCATTTGACACCACCCGAGTGTCAAGATCGAACTCACTGCTATGGATCAAAGTATTGGTTTTTGCTCAGAACCTTACCTAATAAACCACTTCTACACATAACACATTACAATAACACCACATAAACAGGGTCAGTTCTCTCTGACCAGACAGCACATCTTACCTAGTTGGTTTCGCATAGGGTAAGTTTCCCCAGTCTACAGATTCTGAAATAGGTGCACTATCTCACTGCCATACAATAGGATAAGTGATATGATTCACTGTTCTCAACACTTGATCACCCCTTCCTAAACCTTGCTGTAGTTTATATATTGTTTGTCCCTAGACCCTGAACTAGGGCGGGGGGGCCAGAGCGAATCCTTACTTGTTTGTAAGGCTAGATTTCGATATGGCAGTATCAAATCACTCGAACATTAAACAATATTCAAAAGAGACAAAGAAATAATTTCAATCTTACCAGATTATGAATAAAGAACACAGAAATGCTAGCAAAACTCAGCTGAGCTGCTGGCTATAGTATGGCGTCCCTGAACTTATTTCAATTTATTTCATTTGGAAATCACCACACTTGAAATTTACTGTGTCTATCACTGGACAACTATTGAGGAATGGCCCCAAATGCGCGTCTGAGCGCCGATAATATGATTGTCTGTGGCCAATCAATGCCTTGGTTTTTTTTAAATTCAAATTTCCTACACTAAAGTCATTTCAGTCATGCTTCAGTCAAGTATGGATTTTTATGTGTTAGTCTGTCCGTCTCTACTTGCGTTTTCACAAAACGTACTTGATTTTTGAACCAACCTTTCTCTCCCCTCCAAAATTTTGTCGTTAAAAGTTATTTTTAGACACAGCTCCCACCAATATCCCTTCTCTTCCATGCTAATTAGATTTGAACACCTGCGTCTCAAGGTCGCGGTTTTTTGTGCAAATAGTGATATGTTAGATTCAATGCAGTCTTTCGCTGATGTGAACAACACTGTCTTTTGTCATTATCTTCATTATTATCTATCCGTCTGTAAAATTAAAAGCATATTATTTCACTGCTCAGAATGGGCCATCCGGCCAGCTAATTTTTATATTCCTAACATTAATATTAAGAAAAAGTTACTTTTTAAATTTTGTAATATTTCAAGCATCTGCGTTTAGCCGCTGAATTCAAATCAAAGGCTTGGTATCGCAAAAGCGTCCGTTTCCGTACCTCGTGTCAATTTGGGGACGTGAATTTTTTTTCTTTCATTCCCCCCCCCCCCCCAATTGCGTCTCCTTAGCCTTGCTAGTCTCACGCAATTTTTTTTCAGTCATATTTTTTTTTCCTTTTGATCCGCCGTTCTCATCCCTCCAAATGGTAACCGTTTTGATTTCCCGTCTAACAAGTCAATTTTTATGGAGGGTGATGACCCGCGGTCAGGGCGATCATGTACTATCAGCAGCTTACGCGTTATGTTTTTATCCTTACATTTTATCCTTTGGAGATATTTTTACGTTGTATCACTTGTTAATTTTATGACAGCCAGTAGTCATTTGCACAGCGTCGAGCAGTTTGTTGAACTTTGCTTCTCGTAGCCCTCAGGATCTGTAGGGTTCTGGCACTCGGTGAACGTTTGTATTCATTCATAGCACTGCGCTTAGCTTCAATGACAGGTGCCATCACATCTGATGAAGCATCAAACCAGTCATTTGACTTTGCTGTTTTCTTACCAAAGGTTACAAGTGCAGTACTTTGAATGGTGTTCCGTAGATGCTCCCAGTTCTCTGTAATAGTATCACCATGCTGAGGGCTACTGAGCACTTTCTCGAAGGTCGCAGTGAATTGAGCGATCATGAAAGGGTCTGACATCTTGCTGGTATCAATGCGTGGTTTCCCTTCATGTCTGACACGATAGAGTTTTCTTGGTTGTGCTCTGATTTTGCAGCAAACCAAGGAGTGATCTATATCACAGTCTGCACTATGGTACGAGCGCGTGGAGAGCACAGACCTGAGGAGTGGCCTTCTGACGAGAATCAGGTCAAGTTGGTGCCAGTGCTTGGATCGTGGGTGTCTCCATGACACCTTATGCTGGGGTTTTGTCTGAAAGTAGATGTTGATCACGCAGAGGTCATGGTGGACGCACAACTCTAAGAGCCGTTGTCCATTTTCATTCATCTTGCCAATACCAAACCTGCCCAGACATGAAGGCCATGAAACATTATCGGCACCCACTCTAGCGTTTAAAGTCACCAAGGAGAACAAGCTGTTCTTGCCTAGGTATGCTTTTGATAATTGCTGTTAGATTCTCGTAGAACTCATCTTTAGCTTCTGAGGCAGAGTACAGAGTAGGAGCATACACACTGACAAGGGTGATTGGACCTGTGCTAGTTTGCAGGCGGAGCGTTAACAGGCGTTCTGATCCATTCTCGCCTGGTTCAACCATTTTAGTTAGCGATTTTTTGACCGCAAAACCTACTCCGTGTTCTCTAGCTTTATTAAGATCTTTCCCTTGCCAATAAAATGTGTAGTCCTTCTCGCTCACCGTTCCAGAGCCCGCCAGGCGCGTTTCCTGAAGTGCAGCTATATCCACCTGAAGTCGTTTAAGCTCATCATTAATTATGGCTGTCTTCCTTACATTGTTTACATCCTGTAGGTTTTCGGATAGTCCAGTCAACATAGTCCGGACGTTCCAGCATCCCAATCTGAGAGTTTGCTTATTTCTATTTTTTCGATAATTGCTTGGTGCAAAATTTTCTGTCCACAGTTCTGGTTTGACCCTAATCCCCATGCA
This sequence comes from Oreohelix idahoensis, assembly GCA_024509875.1. NCBI lineage: Eukaryota > Metazoa > Mollusca > Gastropoda > Stylommatophora > Oreohelicidae > Oreohelix > Oreohelix idahoensis. The sequence continues at coordinate 4,230 of JAMPIV010018654.1, forward strand.
CCCAATGGGGAAAGCAGACAGTGGCGGGACAACACCTTATTGACTGGGGGCTGCCCAGCTTGAAGCGGGCGGTAGCTGTCCAGTGAGATCCTGGAACCTCTCCCACTGTCGGAAGTAGCCCCTGGCGCCATGCCCTACGCCAATTGGGCAAAATGCTTATAACCGGTAACTGCTACTTCCCGTGTTTTGCCGACACCTATAGGGTGAAGCTGGAGTGTCCTCTCCAGGGCGCGAGCTTGGGCACAGTTATATGGAGATCAAGCTGTTGCCCATGCAGCATGTTCCCTCTCTCCACACAGCCGGTAGATCCAAAGGAACGGCAGTAGCCGATACAGTTTGGTACCAGCCATGTCGCAGGAGTTGCCAGAATAATGTCGAATCGACATTAGACTGCCTTGGGGACTCCGACTCCGGATTTATCCTCAGGGTTTACTCCCGAAGCCAATTCCATAAATGGATATTCCCGCAAGGCAGCGGTGGTTTGAGTTCAGAGTTCCTTCTCTTAGATAAGCTACCAACCAAGGATCACGAGCCCTATCTGCCCGAAGCTGCTGGTTTTAAGGCGCCAGTCGCTCGCCTTTGCCCCCTCTCCCGTCAGTGGAAACAGTTCCGCCGGGCTCAAATTGAGCCACACATGAAGGCCGGGAGCTGGACTTGGTTGTCAGAGGCTGTTTGAGGCGCGTGCCATAGAAGTATTTTATCTGCAGTGAGAGCTTATCCTCACTACAACTCCCGGCAATAACAACCTTTGGAACCAGATATATATATATATATATATATATATATATATATATATATATTTATATATAATATATATATATATATAATATATATATATATATATATATATATATATATATATATATATATATATATACGAGTATATATATATACTTACTTACTTAGTCGTTCCCCTTCTACCGTGAGGTGTAGAGGTTTGGAAGAGAGAGCGCCACACTATCCTATCGGCTGTCTTCCTCCTGGCCTGGTTCCATTCTAGTCCTCAGTCCTTCAAAGATTGTCTAATGTTGTCCTCCCAGCGGACTCTGGGTCGTCCTCGGGGTCTGGATCCTTGGCTCTTTTTTTCCCATGCTTGTCGTGGTATCCGATCTTCTCCCATTCTGCAGACATGGCCAAACCATCTTAATTGGGACTGTTCTACTTTGGTCTGCAGGGGATAGGATTTAAGGCCTTGACGTATCGTCTGGTTGCGTACCATGTCTCTTCTTGTTATATATATATATATTAGGACGGCAAACCATTAGTCAGAAGAGTTCAGGACCACCATTGGTGTAAGACAACATGATATCCTGTCACCCTATCTGTTCATACTCATCATGGATAATTTCATCAAAAAATGTGAGGAGAGGACAAGAAAATATTCAGTGGGGTACTGGAAGATGAGACAGGTTTGTATTTCAGAGCTGATATTTGCCGATGACGTTGTCCTGATTGCTAAATCAGAGGCACATCTTCAACTCAACCTGCAAGTCTGGAAGGAAGAGCTGGAGAAGAGAGGGATGGTCATCAGCAGCTCCAAAACCAAAAGCATGGTGATATCAAGAGAGGAAAGAAGGCATCAGATTAAGTTGGGAGGATAGGCGCTGGAGCAGGTCAGCCAATTTAAATACCTCGGAGCTGTCATAGACTCAAAGGGAAGCATCTAAGAAAATTTCGCTAGCCGAAGAGCAGCAGCTGGGAGACTTTTTCAGGCCAAAAATCGAGGATCCTCAGCAAAAGAGAAGTTGACAAGAAAATGAAGATGGCTGTATACCGCTCCACCTATGTCCCAGTCTTGACGTTCGGATGCGAGTCATGGGCAATGACTTCATCGTACAAAAGCCAGATCCAAACCTCAGAAATGACGTACCAGTGAAAGGTTGTTGAAGAAGAGACATGGTCCGCAACCAGACGATACGTCAAAGCCTAAGAACCCTACCCCTGCAGACCCAAGCAGAGCAGTCCCAACTAAGATGGTTTGACCATGTCTGCAGAATAGGAAAAGGTCGGCTGCCACAGCAGGTATGGGAGGCTAACAGCCAGGGATCAAGACCTCCAGGACGACCTAGAGTCCTCTGGGAGGACAACATAAGCCAATCTCTGAAAGACCGAGGACTAGAATGAAACCAGGCCAGGAGGAAGACAACCGATGGGATAGTTTGGCGCTCTCTCTTCCACATCTCTACACCTCACGGTAGAAGAGGAACGACTAAGTAAGTAAGTAAGTATGTAAGAACTGAATTTCCAGTTTGTGTCCTCACTTTCTTCATTTCAGGATTCCCACATTGTTTTCCGATTCTTGTTTCCCTATGTTCCCCTCCTTTTTCTGTCACATTTCTCTCCAAATACGTCACAGATGTTTCAAGCCTTTATTATCTCTACTGACGCCCATTTATATCATCATTTCCTTCTTCCTCCCTATGGAACATAGAGACACTACTAAAGTTGGCTCACTTTCAGGAAGCCTGCACTAAACTGTAAATGCTCTAGCAACGGTGGTTTTTGTAACAATATGTTTTACTTGATGAAGTTTCCAGCCCCAGGCACAAGATCATAAGGAGTCGCCTTGTACAACATGTTTGAGGCTGGCTTATTTATATACTTGTGTAACAATTCCTTAGAGCGAGATTTGACCCCCTGCTCGTAAAGTTTAGTGCTGTCGTTCTTCAGTTTCGTTGAATCAAAATTTTTCTGCAATCTGTACAATGGTGATCTTCTCGTACAATTATCACTAAATGTTGTAGATTTCTGAGAAGAGAGAGAGAGAGAGAATCTATCTATCTATCTATCTATCTATCTATCTATCTATCTATCTATCTATCTATCTATCTATCTATCTATCTATCTATCTATCTATCTATCTGTCCGTCCGTACGTACGTACGTACGTCTCCCTATCTCGTAATCTGGCTTTCTATTTACCTAGATTGTTGTCAGACTTTATATATCTATTTGCCAGTCGTTCTTTGTTCCTGATCTCTCTCTCTCTCTCTCTCTCTCTCTCTCTCTCTCTCTCTCTCTCTCTCTCTCTCTCTCTCTCTCTCTCTCTCTCTCTCTTTAATCTTTCTTTCTTACGTAAATACATTTCTTCACGACTTTTAGATTTATCCACCAGTTCGTCTCTCTTCCATTCCACTTACTTTAATGTCTATCAACTTGTTTGTCTGTGGCTGTCCCTTTAACCCCCCCCCCCCCCTTTCCCATCTGTGCTCCCTGTATTAAAGCTAGATTAATGCTATTAGTGAAAGAGAGTGAATACTTGGCAGGCGGTGAAGTCCATCTGGAGTCAGAACAAAGACACAAAGCAAATTGAAACTTGGTGCCAAAACTCGTCTATTTCAAGCTGGCAGACGGGCTGAGATTAACGTGTTAGGTCCACAGTTCAGAAAGGAATCATTTGCTTTCCTGAGAACTGGAAGTTATTTAGGCGTGAAGAAAAAAACAGCTCGACTTTTCTCTATAACACGCTTTTAAATAAGAACGAATAGGAACGCCAATAAGCATCCTATTGTTAAGAAAATTGTATACTTCTAACACTAGACTTAATTGGGCAGTTTGTAGAAATGAAATTTTGTTACGCTTGTCCTAGTTGGATAGTTTGTAGAAATTGTATTCTGTTACACTTATGTTAATTGGATAGTTTGTAGAAATTGTACTCTGCTACGCTTGTGCTGATTGGATAGTTTGTAGAAATAGTATTTTGTTTCGCTTGTACTAATCGGATAGTTTGTAGAAACTGTATTCTGTTACGCTTGTCCTAATCCGATAGTTTATAGAAACTGTATTCTGTTACGCTTATCCTAATAGGATAGTTTGTAGAATTTGTAGCATCAATTTCGTTTAAAAATATTCTTCCGTTTCACTTCAGCTTCCTATTAGGCTCAGGTACTCAACAAATGTAATCCAAGCTATTCTGTCCTGTGCTATCCGTTAAAGGGTTTTCCATATTTCTTTACTTCCTTTCTGTCAGTCTTCAATGCCCTTCTCTGTTTGTTTTTATGTTTTCCTCTATTTATTTTACCCTGGGTATTCAACAGCAATGACTCCCTTGCAATGCTCTCAACAAGTTTTTCTCAGTGTGTCTACTGTCCATCGCCAGCATCTTTGCCTCAACTCTTAACTAAAATGGTATTTGAGTGGGTCTTCATATTAGTTCCACACTGGAGATTTTAAGATGTCATATCAATCTTTCTATTCTTCGCAAGCACTAATACATGAAAGTCTGTAACTTCTTGAATGTCGCATTTGTTTTTTTTTTATTATCTTTTAAATTGTCTTGTTTGTATCCTTATTCGAAATATGCTTTTCTTGGACTGACTGCACTGAGAAAACAACGCTGTTGTTCACATATATAGTTTGTTTATTTTTACGTTGTTATTCCTCTCTTATGGGGAGCCGCGCTGGTGTAATGTTTACCACACTGCACTGGCAAACGGGTGATCCAGGTTTAAGCCCGGGCGAGCATATTTGAAGATGTGTCGTCGACCGGGACTTGGACTGGATTAATTCGAGCCCTGGGCGAAAACATTTGAAGGAGTGTCGTCGACCAGGGACTGGCGGCTCCTGAGCCGACCCAGCTCTAATGGGTACCCTCCGAAGACGGCGAGTATCTGCCTGAATGGCGAGTGGACACCTGTCAGTGTACAGGGAAAAAAGGGATACTCACGTAAAAATCAGTCTCAGGTTAGATATACTAACCGGAGATTCTCGCCTCAAAAAAAAAACAAAAAAAAACCTCTCTTATGATCTTGTGAAGTATTTTTAATTTTGAGACTGCTCATACTCATTGTGCTCTAGTTTGAACATGTGACTGTCTTAGAATCATTTAGAGTGTCCGATTGACGGAGTGGTTAGAGCGCCGTTCTCTCACGGCAAAGGTGGCGGGTTAGATTCACGGTTTCGACACGCTCCAGTCTACCCAGCTGTAAATGGGTACGTGACTTTGAGTTAGGGAAAGAAAACGCAGCGAGGAAGTGAACTGGTCCTAGTAGATGAAGTCTCTAACACTCCACCCCTCTAAGGCAGTATCTGCTGTGGGACTACCTTTACTTAGATTATTTTTAGACAACGTTTTAGAGTCTGATTGTCATGAAGTTATTTATTGTGCATCGTGAGCCGTATTGACGACTCTCCTTATTTGATAAGTGAGTACCTCCAGATTAGGCGCCTCGGATGTTTTAGTAGTAAATAAATACACATTATACACGTAGAGGTATGTTTCAGGCGCTCGTGAGAAATAAAGAAGTAGAAAACTGAACAACAGAAAAACAACAGAAGTGAGGCTGGAGAATCGAACCCATGACCTGATGAACGGCACCCCCGTCTAGCCACGGAAGCAAATCACATAATTCTCCCTGCCTACTAGGCACCTCGAGAAATAGTGCTTCGTAGACAGGGCTCATTAGCGCGATTTACAGCACGTAACACCGGATATGTAAACTTGTTTTGGTAATACACGAACGACGAGGACATGCGGAGGCATTCTACTTGACAGAGAGAACAAGAAACAAGTATGGATAACATCAATGAAACGAAGACAGACAAATAGGAAAGCATGTTTTAAAAAGACCACATTACAGGAGCCAGCACCGAAGAGTTCTTGTTGTCTTGTAGAGGATTATTTCTGTAGCCGTTGGTATTACATTATGTGGCTGATAGCTTGTATATAATAGTCAACCTTCAGCTCATCAGGAAGCAAATGCCTTCAGTATCCTTATGTCTAATCTTCCTGTCTCGTGCCATTAGCTTGAGTTTTTTTTCCCCCATGTCTTCTTCGGGAGTTGGAGTGGCTAAGAGGTATGATGTCCGCCTCGAAGTATAAAGGTACTGGTTTCGATTCCCAGTAGAGGGAATATAATTTATGGAAAGTTTTTTTTTTTTTCAGAACCATTGGTCCTAGTGATGACATACTCCCCCCTGGTCTCCTGAGTAGTGAGATCGTATACCTTGTCTTCTCGGATAAGGGCAAAAAAAAGATGTCCCGTGTGTAAGTTGCGCACGTTAAAAACCCTACGGCAGTTGGAAATCGTAAAGAGTAGGCCATACGGCCGCTGCCATGGCAAAATTTAAAAAAAAATAGGAAACATACCCACCGCTAAAATACTGAGATTCCAGAAAAAAAAGTGGTGCTTGTAATGCTATCAACAGGTGTCTTCAGTGTGAGTCCGTCCTATCCACCACCAGCGCCCCTATTTGTCATTTCTTACTCCACTGGCGCTTGTGTAGCTCGTGTCATTAGTTCTACATTGGTGACATTGTCATACCACTTCTGTCCTTCAATTCTAGACAAGCTTATATATAAGGTGTCCCAAAAGTTTGTTCTCTTAGGAAATATTACGTTAATATTCTTATACTATGGACCCTGGCACTGTCACCAGAACTGCTGTGCTATGGACCCCAGAATGACGGCGAAAGAGAGGCAGACCAAAGACAACCTGGCGGAGAATATAGGAAGCTGAGATGCAAAGCATGAATCAGAGTTAGGTCACTGCATGAGGGATAGCCACCGACCGAGCAAAATGGGGACAGTTTGTTGCTGCCCTACAAGACGCAATTAGGCATGATGGCCACTGACTGCTGTGTCTGTCAGAAGCTAAGGATCCGAGAAGAAGAAGATTCTTATTAACAATTATAAACGAATGTAGACATACGGATGACAGTATGATGGACAGAACCATCACCAGTCTACGAAAGTGGATATGTGTTTGAAGGAATGCATAAGGAGTTCAGTTTGATCATCTTTTAAATAATGTGACATAAATAGTTTTTCTTCCTTTGAGAAGGGACTTTTGTGATACCCTGGCATGTGCACAACCTCATGCTGTTCACTTCTTACGACATGTCTAAGGCGCAGTTTCTTTATCTCTCACTGATCCCTGTGAAGTACATGAGACGAAATAGTAGTAGCGGAAACTAAAATGGAATATTTACACTTTTGTACAATAAACCCTATCTTTCTTTGTCACTCTATTTATGTCATAAGCGTCCTGGACTTGCTGTTTTTTTTTCCAACGTGTGATTCTTTGGCTAACACTAGATTATGTAATTTTATGACTTCATTAAGTTCACTCTTATTACAACGCATACTAGCCATCTACTCAATTTCTTGATGTCTCCCTGTCATATCGTATTAAACCCAGCCCCTGCAGCCCCAAGTGCAACAGCCCAAATTACAGTGGTTTGGCCATGTCTGCTGTATAGAAGATCAGCTACCACGACAAATATGAGAAACCAAGAGCCAGGGATCCAGACCTCCAGGACGACCCAGAGTTCACTGGGAGGACAACATTAGACAATCTCTGAAAGGCCGAAGACTAGATTGGGACCAGGCCAATAGGAAGACAGCTGTTAGGATAGTATGGCGATCTCTCCGGTAACACTCTACACCCCCAGTGTAGAAGAGGAACAACTTAGAAAATATGTAAGCGGTCTTATACTAATATTAACAACTATTCTATAGCATTGTGTCCGTGCAAGTGATAGTTGGTTTATCAGTCTGTTCGTTAGTGTGTCAGTGTTAGTATTTGTTGAATGTTCGTTTTAGTAGAATGGCAGATTAGTCCATCCAGTGTGTTGGTTAGTCTGCCAGGTAGGCTATTATGTTAGTCTTTCTGTTGACGACTTTTTTTTTCTTCAGTGTTAAAGTAGCGAATTTCTTTTGTTGATGGTTCTCAAGATATATCAAAGTTACCCAATACCATAATTTCCGCCGTAAGTACGTCGGTAGGTCGCATCATGCACACCGTCATTTGCGCACTTTTCTATTTTTGAGAGGGTACATTAACTTTCAACCACAGCCAAGGGGTGCAAGTGTGGTTGAAAGTTAGACAATAATTGTATTGTTGCCCTTATATGTACTCTCCCGAAAATAGAAAAATGCGCAAATGACGGTGTGCATGAACAGTTTGATTATGGAAAGAAGCCAACAACACAATTGATAAACAGTACATGAACTGGAGACAGGACGGTGCGGAGATGCAGATTAAATCAATAGACAATCAAGATACTCTTCTGTCGAGTTTCATTCGGGAAACGGATTTAACTCATCATTTTTTTTTAAAAATAACCTTAAAATGTAAGTTTTTGATTGTTTCTTCAAGACATGACATGTTGTCATAAAAGAAATGTTAGTTATTTAGTCAATTTCCGGTCCATTAGATCATTATCACTTCTCCACTTGTCATTTAGGAAGGTTACTCCATGTCTTAATACATCATTATAATTTTCACTACAAATATCTAATGACAATCTTTGAAGGATCGAGGACTAGAATGGAACCAGGCCAGGAGGAAGACAGCCGATAGGATAGTCTGGCGCTCTCTCTTCCAAACCTCTACACCTCACGGTAGAAGGGGAATGACTAAGTAAGTAGTAAGTAAGTATATCTAATGACGGTCGCCTGCAATGAAATGACCACAGTAGTAATTGTACCGTCTGTAATACACTATAATTAAAAACCTGTCAATTTTGACGGGTTATTGCAAATATTATCCTAAATTTTGTGTCTTTCCTTGAAGAGTCGTATAGTGGTGAAGTTTTAGTACGGTGTTATCAATTTCTGTTGTTATTTGTCTTTAAGAGATTGAGGCGGATGGAAATCTCGTTTCCCAGGTTCTCCTGAGTAGCATGCTGATGACTAATTTTGGTTTTAAAATGAATAATTGTCACACAAACATGAAACGCACACCAATACAAGGTCACGATGATGTTAGACTTTACAACATGGAAAGCTGTGACGTCACGACAGTTACATGCATATGGTTTCAAAACGACCCAGTAAACGTTCTGTAGACGCTGTTGAATTGGCTTGAATGTGGCTTGCCACCATTTATGTTTAGCGAAATAATACAGTTCCTAATGATTTCTCATAAAAAGTAGTAAGAGGTAATTCAGTCTTGTTTATCTTCTTCCATTTGAGCTCTTACATTTTTACTTGTATGAATAGTTGGATTTTTTGTGTTATTTTACAAAATACAACCGCAGCGGTTCTTATCTATTTGAAATCTCTGGTAACTTAAATTGTCAATTTCTCTGGTAATATAAACTGTCTATTTCTCTGGTAGCATATCTTGTCTATTGCTCTGGTAATAGCCACTTTTTAACGTTTTTCGATTTTTACAAAGATAAATGTTTCTCTATACTTTCACATATGTTTCAGCGTTCAGTTTGAGCTGGTATAATTTCACGAAGTACATAAATTCGTTACCTCTCCTAATTTTGGAAAAACCATGAACCGAAAAAAGTAGCGCGTGGTTGTTGGAGACTTGTAGTCTTTTGGAGAGATCTCAATGCACTTGCTTCTATCTATGACTTTTGGAGAGATCTCAATACACGTGCTTCTATCTATGACTTTTGGAGAGATCTCAATACACGTGCTTCTATCTATGACTTTTGGAGAGATCTCAATACACTTGCTTCTATCTGTGATTTTTGGAGAGATCTCAATACACGTGCTTCTATCTATGACTTTTGGAGAGATCTCAATACACATGCTTCTATCTATGACTTTTGGAGAGATCTCAATACACGTGCTTTTATTTCTATGACTTTTGGAGAGATCTCAATACACTTGCTTCTATCTATGACTTTTGGAGAGAGATCAATACACTTGCTTCTATCTATGACTTTTGGAGAGATCTCAATACACATGCTTCTATCTATGACTTTTGGAGAGATCTCAATACACTTCCTTTTATCTATGATTTTTGGAGAGATCTCAATACACTTGCTTCTATCTATGACTTTTGGAGAGATATAAATACACTTGCTTCTATCTATGACTTTTGGAGAGATCTCAATACACGTGCTTTTATATCTATGACTTTTGGAGAGATCTCAATACACGTGCTTCTATCTATGACTTTTGGAGAGATCTCAATACACGTGCTTCTATTCTATGACTTTTGGAGAGAGATATAAATACACTTGCTTCTAATCTATGACTTTTGGGAGAGATCTCAATACACGTGCTTCTATTTCTATGACTTTTGGAGAGATCTCAATACACTTGCTTCAATCTATGACTTTTTTGGAGAGAGATCAATACACTTGCTTCTATCTATGACTTTTGGAGAGATCTCAATACACTTGCTTCTCTCTATGACTTTTGGAGAGATCTCAATACACTTCCTTCTATCTATGATTTTTGGAGAGATCTCAAATACACGTGCTTTCTATCTATGACTTTTGGAGAGATATAAATACACTTGCTTCTATCTTATGACTTTTGGAGAGATCTCAATACACGTTGCTTCTATTTCTATGACTTTTTTGGAGAGATCTCAATACACTTGCTTCTATCTATGACTTTTGGAGAGATCTCAATACACATGCTTCTATCTATGACTTTTGGGAGAGATCTCAATACACATGCTTCTATCTATGACTTTTGGAGAGATCTCAATACACTTCCTTCTATCTATGATTTTTGGAGAGATCTCAATGCACGTGCTTCTATCTATGAATTATGAAGTTCTTCTGGCCGAAAGAGCAGCACTGCCGTCTTAACGTCTCTCTGCTGTATACTTCTACATGGTTTGTCTTCGAGCCCTCTCTATCTGCCCTATCTGCCCTATCTGCCCCTTTTATACCTCTACTTGTTTTTCAACCGTTTCCCACGTCCTTTCTACCGGCTGGCCGACATTGTCTCGTGTCAAAACCGTGCTGATATTTTATTTATTTCAAGTGCGTGTGAACGATTCTAAACCTATTATAGTGCTTAACATTAAACTTAGTGGGAGACTTTCCTCATATCATTTGAGAACCACAGCTGATGCAAAACTCACACATATGATCTATTTTCTTTGAGCTGTCATCTCGCCCTCTTAGTTTTATTCAAACTAAATCTAATTGACTTGACCTTGTCGTTTAATACAACTGTCTGGTCACCGTGGACTGTTCTGAATTTCAGTTACTTCCCTAACACTTTTATTTAGCTTTAACTACTAATGCTACTTATTTTGTCCTTTTGTGTTCTCTTTATATCCATCATTCTACAAAAAAATCGCCTGTGCTTCGCACGCGACTACAGCATCCTTACTTACTTACTTAGTCGTTCCCCTTCTTACCGTGAGGTGTAGAGGTTTGGAAGGAGAGAGAACGCCATATTATCCTATCGGCTGTCTTTCTCTTGGCCTGATTCCAATCTAATCCTCGGTCCATCATGGACAGTCTATTGTTGTCCTTCCAGTGAACTCTGGGTCGTCCTGGAGGTCTGGATCACTGGCTCTTAGCCTCACATACCTGCCGTCAGCCGATCTTCTTCTTTCATTCTGCAGGACTTGGCCCAAACCATCTTAGTTGGGTTGGATGGTTCTACTTGGTTCTGCAAGGGTTGGGTTTTAGACCTTGACTTTTTCGTTTAGTTTTAGTTGCGGGACCATGTCTCTTCTTGTTACTTCAACTACTATAGCTTCCAATCTCGCATTTTATGATCATTCGGTAAACATTATTTCTAACAATAATATTTAGCGCTGACCTCATCCAGAGTAGCATGTGTTGTTGTTATTTTCATCTATTTCTTCTGACTTAATTAGTGGGATATTCTTTATAATTACATCGATCATTGAGCAGTATGTTTTATTACCCCAGACTACTTTATTTTGGGTATGAATATGATATTTCCATGTTCCCTTAATAAAGCCAGGAATCCAATAATGCATTCTTCTCATGTGTTTTGTTTTTTTTCTGTAGTTTTCTGGACATGGAAACTAAAAAAGGCCATGTGAAACCACCCTACCCCTGTTTATTTTTGCTCTCTGTAAAGAGAGTTGATTTTATAAGCTGTTAAAACACACAAAGACGAATTTTTTTTTCCGCCTCAACCTGCACTGAAACCACCAGTGATTCTCCAAAATAGGACACGACACGGCAACGATGTGTGCTGGGGAAGATCATTATTGTATCACTATTGTTTCAACATCTGTTCAGTTTTTTCCTGAAGCATCCGTTTTATCTTAAAGTACATAAGAAACTTCCGACTGACAGAGTGGTTAGAGCGCTGGTTCTCTCGCGGCAAAGATGCAGGACTCGAGTCACGGTAGTTCGACAAGCTCAAGTCTACCCAGCTGTAAATGGGTAGCTGATTTTGTTCTTGAGTCAGGGAAGGAAAAGGCAGCGAGGAAGAGAATGGTTCACCCCACGTCTCGATGCTGGATTCTAGTATAGTGGTCTCCAACACTTCACTCCACCTACGACAGTATCCGTTATAAGATTACGTTTTTCCTGGTTTTACAAATGAAAACATACTTGAGTACCCATATAATTTATGAAGTAATATTGACATAATGCAAATAACGGCATTCCGTGGGAAGCTCAGAAGCTCGAATCTTAACCGCAGTGCTTCTCATCTCTGAATATGCATTTGGGGGGAACGTAGTTTAGTTTTAAAAAAAAAACTGCCGCAGGGTTATAGTGGCGTGTTGTTAGAGACCCCTCCTCCATACTAGGCTCAGCTTTATGATGTGCGGTAAACCAGTTCCCTTCCTCGCTGCTGCTTGCCTTCCCTAACTCAAGAGCAGAAAAACAGGTACTCATTTTGCAGCTGGGTAACCCATAGAAAAAAAACAGCTTTTCGGGGGGGGGGGAAAAAAAATATGATAAACGTACGAGTTGCATAGTGAAAAGCTAAACTGGACGCCCCATGCAAGAACACTCATGTGTTGCAAGCTTTTCATTGTGCATTACGGGAAAATACAGAAACGGCGTTGCATGGCCCTCCGTGATAAAAAAGACTGTTGAACTCCAATTAAAATAGCACGGAGACCTGTCATTTTTGTCATGTTGCGTTGACCATTGACCATCAGCCATGATAAGTTCGCCAAAAACGATCCAATGAAGTTAACATGGAATGGGTATGAATGGGAATGAATGGGAATGAATGAAATAACGGCAAGAGAATTGGTTGATGTCCGGTCATCAGGGGACATGCTGCAGAAAGAGCACAACGTAATTTATTAAACAACCGTGATGTATTTTTTTGGCTGGCCCCATGTGGTTACCGGGCGGGGGGGGGGGGGGGGGGTAGGGGGGGGGGGGGTAGGTAGTTTCTGAAGAGATTAAGAAAGAACAGGCCTAATCCAGCCTCAAGCATGTTGAACAAGGCTACTGATATGAGGTTGTGCATTGGGTTGGTAACTTTATCATGTAAAATAAATTGTCACAGAAGCGAACGCTGCAAGAGAATCTGACTGCTTGGTGCAGGCTCCCGCATGAGCAGAGGCGTCACTAGGGTTGGTGTCACCCAGTGCGGTAACTCATGGTGTCACACCCGTTTGACAAAATCGGCGACTATAAAAACACCGGCAGCAACGAAAACAACAGCGCGTGCTTGTAGCGCGTGCAGACGAAACCACGTGATTCGAAGCGTCATTGTAATTGGGTAATAATGAAAGCTCTGACCGGAGCGTATGCGCATTAGAAGGTTCAAAAAGGAAATTAGCATAGAGTTTTAGCCTTGTAGGTATATTGATACAGTACATGTAAGCTGGGCTTAAGAAAAAAATGTGTTTTTTTTGTTGGTTATAACTAACTACAGGGATTTATTTTTATAAAACAATAAAATAATAAAATTTCCTGCTGAAACACATGCATAATAATTTTTTTATAGGGGGGACAGTTCATCTTGTGGTGTCACCCCCCTCTGAGGGGGGGGTGGGGCGGGGGGGGGGGGGGGGTGGGGGGGGTGGGGGGGGTGGGGGGGGGGGTCGGGGGGGGAGGTGGTGGTTATATAGTACCGTATGGTAATAATAATAATAGGGACTCTTACTTTAAGCGCTATCGTACGGTCTTTAATAAAGGTAATACACCTAGGGTTAAATTGGATCCTGTTGTAATTCGACGCACTCAATACTAAGACTTATGCACGAGATATTTTAGGCCTACAACGTTCTTCCTTCCTCTTATTAATGGACAATATAACTATGCGTGTATTTATGTGGGTATGTTCTTTATAGGGCTCTTCTCACCTCTTAACCCATCTATATTCCATACTTATTACATATTTTAATTCATACCTATTTCACCAATCCCTATATACATCCCAACTAATTTTCCTATATAAATTCTCTCTAATAATATAAATTCATCTCTCTTCAAACTCAATCAATTACTAAACTACTATAAAACATAACCACAATAATAATTTATTTAAATCAATATAAAAACTAATACCAATTTTCACTAATTC
>JAMPIV010018655.1:0-18391 GCA_024509875.1 Oreohelix idahoensis
GTGTGAAGCTGAAATTGACAAAACACACACCTGATATTGAACAATTAACCAAGGAGAAGCAAGGACACGGGTCCCATTAATTGATTAATGACTCAGATCAATAATAATCAATGATTACTCATATTAAAATTTTAATAACGTGTTTTATGTTTGGTTTATTTAATTGTTTTGTTCTTCAAACTATTGGACTTTCTGTCTTAACAAAATATACATATGACAATTTTATTATAAAATTTCAAACTGTGTTCAGAACTTAAATTTTGCAAAACATAATATTTGTATTGATATTTGTTCCTATTTATAATAAAATATTGAATAATCTACAAAGAATAGAATAGTTATTTAATTTATCGGAAACATGTTAATACAAGATCATTTTTAAATTGTTTCAATAATTGTTGAATATAAAAATATGATGGACTTAGGTTGGCACGCTGAGTGACTTTGCAACATTACTTCGGCACGACACTACTAAAAGTTTGCCGACCCCTGTTTTACACTTTTCATAATCATAATATCATAGGTAATTGCAGTTTCATATTAAAAGAATTTAGTTTAATAAAATAAACAAATACAATTAATAGTAATACTAAGACAAAATGTTTTAACTCTTTGACTCCGGAATTAGTTTCCAACCTGTGCCGTAATTTAAATTCATGATAGACTAAAAACAACTCTCAGAGCGTTGTTTTGGCACGGGTGTCAAGTCTGACCAACGCTCCGAGCGTTGTTCCGGAGTCAAAGAGTTAATTCCAGCTGCGTTTATTACTTTTATCACGATATTGATCTGAAGAGTCTATTTTCTTGAGTAGGCCATCATTTATAGTGTGTCATTGTAAACGTAGGAATTAATCCGTGGACAGACAAGACTGACAGACAGTTCCTTTCCTTCGGCCAATGAGCATTTATTAGAGAACACTCTTTAAATGTTGACATTGTACCCAGAAATGATAAAGAAAATCTGTCCTATCTACAACACCAACATTAACTGTTATTTGCTTCTGTTCTGAGTATCACGTGTTCTCTATACCGGTATTTTTCTATTTGTCCAGCTGTGCTTTTAGCTCCTAAGTATTGTTTCCATGCCATTTTCTTCTCTCTTATTTTCTCTTTGACTTCCTCTGTACACCAAGGTGTCCTCTTTCTCTTGTTCCCAAGTCAGATTTCACCGGTATCTTCACGATCGCTGGTCGTAGACCTGTTTCTCTGTGGTGTTTTGTCACACAATATATTATCAAGAGATTGATAACGAGCGCTTTTTAGCGCTGACAGAACAATTCTGGCAAACAAAAAGTTAATGAAATATTTTTTAAATGTAACAAGTAAACGTAAATAAGGAGTCCAAATTGTACAACAAATTCATATTGTGTTATTTAGCCTTATATAGTTTAATCGATAATATGTAATTTTGGAATTTCTTTGGATACTATTAACTAAAAAACGGAAAACTTTTACTAATTTATGTATTATGTTTTTGACAGAATTGTTTTCCTTGGAGCTATTTATCTACCTTACCATAAAGAATGAAGCCAAAGGAAATCATTTGTTATATTTACTTTATGTGTGAATATTGATTTACAAAAACAAAACAAAAATGATCATTGATTCCCTGTGCTGGATTAACCATTAAGCCAAATAAGCACGTGCTTAGGGCACGAACTGAAGGTGGGCACCACAGAGGTTTTCCCCTAGCTATCATGCCCTTATCTCTCAACTCTGTCACTGCCACATTCGAATTTATTTTTACTGGTCATTTCTGGCTTGTTAGACTTTAATCTGAATTGTTCAGAAACATGTTTTCTTTGCAATGACTAAATTTTAAAAGTTTGAAGGTGTCAGACATAGACCTAGAGTTCAGTACACTTGACTCTCTTATTACCGTTTCTCTCGTGAATGTCAGGGTTTTTCTAATCATTATAAATATTTGTGATCCATATTCTTTTGTAGGGCCAGATTAATAACTCCGGCAGCACTAGGATATTCATATATTTTGGGACCACTCTCCAATCTTGTAAACGATAAAGCTAGAAAAAACCTAATAGATTTCACATAAATGTTTATAAATTAATATATAATAATATGTAAAGAAATGATGAATAAATTCAAACAAAAATCAGAAAATTATAGAGAGAGAAATATCTTTGATTATATTATCAAAATCGATACGACGAAGTCGTGTTTGACCTATGAGGCTTTTTGAGTTGTTTTAATTGTAAAACAGAACGTTCTGCAAAACAGTTCGTTATCATCAATGGCAAGAGTATGCGTAATGCATTCTCGACATTTGGAAATATACATTGCACATCATCTTGCAATATTATGTGGTAGAGATCACCATGAGAGATTTTATTTTTGTCAGTACATTTTGTGTGTCGTATGCTATGTACCAATGAAATTGACGTAGCTCGTCATAAAGATGGTTATTTATGTCGTCAGGAAATGATTTTAGTATTACTGGGATTAACATTCATGCTTAGAGAGGGTAAAGTTCTGAGGCAGCTGGGATGGTGGAATGAAAGAAAGGGAGGGGACACCTGATTTTGTGTTAGAAAAACCGAATACCCCAGAGGGTATTTGTATCTCTTTTCTCATGATAGTAAACGGTGCCACCAGGTGGTGGTACTAGTGTGTGGAACAAGTGTGTGGTATAAGTGAAATTCAGTCAACGTTTGGCACCCATCTCAGACGAGTCTTAACAGACGCTGGAATATCTTCGCAATTACCCCACGATACTACGAGGGACATGTTGTGGCTGCCAGACTTGATCAGTGACTAGTGAACCATCAACAACCTGCAAAGAACAAACATCGGCTGGAGCAGAAACCATCCGACATCTTTATGGCAGCTAAGTACCCACTTAAAGCTGCCAAGTGAACGCTTTTCTTTAAGAACATTTTTTCTAACACCCGTGATGAAATTTTATTTAGCAAAACATTCATATAGTTTACATCCTACAGCCGTGAATGTCGATATGTGAAACTTTTCTCTGGAACTTTGTTCTACTTCTTTCTCTTTACCATCATTATCTTGTTGTTTTCCTAGATTTTGCCACATTAAAGTTAGTATTGGGTAGGTGTCACGGTTGCCTTCTCTGATTTGCAGTAGTGGTCCAACTGTGGCCAAAACTTAAGACTATCCAAAGTGGGAAGTCAAAAGATGTCTACCTTCGCACAAGATTACTCTTGTCAGAGATTTAGATAGCAGGATAATGACGCTTTATATCCCAAGGAAGTGTTCACAAGATATTCAGAAAAGCGAAAACAATGCTGTATTGGCTGAGCACATTAATTCTATGATCTGAAGACAACTTTTGTGAAGGATTAAGCAACTTTTGTTTTTCAGCTCGTCAAGCCCCCAGCTCTGATTTACTCAGTGGTAATTTACTCTTATTATTCTGGTATAGCTCTGTTTAGAGTGTGTTTAGTAAATTGACTGAGACAAACATGCAGTACATTTAAAATGATTGAATCAAAGTTAAATTTGTATAATTACAAATAAAACTCCGCCTATGCCGGTCCCAAGCCCGGATGAAAAAGGAGGAGGGCGGCCTGCATGGAGGCCGTAAGGAGGCAGCCCCTCCACCATGCAAAGGCACAACAGGCCAATCACCTGTTTGTCTTAAACTATGATTACGAGCAATACAAGAGAGAAAACCGGACTGATTCTAAAGGCGACGAACTGAAACGGACTGCGGACTGCGACTTGTGGAACTTGGAACACAGGAAGTATAAATGGGAAGGAAGAGGGGCTGGTGGAAGAGATGGGGAAGGCAAAACTGGAGATCCTGGCTATAACGGAGGCGAAGAAAAAAGGACAAGGAGTCATGGATCTCGATGGCAACACGTTGCTCTACAGTGGTGTACCCATATCTGAAGGAGCTAAAGGGGGCGTGGGTTGCATTGTGGCCCAAAATCAAAAAGATAGTATCAAGGGATGGAACTTTGTCTCGGAGCGCATTATGGTTGTAAAACTAAAAGAAGGAGAAACCATAGTCAACCTGGTCATAGTGTATGGGCCAAATGAGGATGAGAGAGCAAAGGTCAAGGAGGAATTCTTCGAGTTGCTTCAAAGGGCAGTGGATGACTGCCTAGATGAAGTTATCATGCTCGGAGATTTTAATGCCAGAGTTGGAAATGACCATGCTAGATGGGGTGGAGTTATCGGAAGATATGGAGAAGATACTCTCAATGACAATGGAAAGCGACTCCTTAGATTCTGCAGTGATCAGAATCTGATCATTACAAACACAAAGTTCCCCCATAAGCGCATACATGCATACACTAGATGTGAACCAACCAAGAATGAGAAGTCAGTGATCGACTATGCCATTGTTCGGAGAAGCTCTTTCAGATATGTCCGAGATGCAAGAGTCTGGAGGGGGCCAGAGATTGGAAGTGATCACTGCCTGCTAACAGTCAAACGAACAACTGAGGGAGTTGCTCGGCCTGGGGACTGCCCAGCGTCGCGCAAGAAACCAAGTAAACGAGCAGGAGAAATGAGCATTGGGACCTGCAAGCTGAGAGAGCCAGAAATTGGGACCAGATATCAGGGGCTTGTTGCTACAGCAGTGAGCAACACAGAAGAACGACCTGATGACTTGGAAACCCTCTGGAATAAATTCAAGGATATCATAAAGACAGCTGCTGCAGAAGCATGCGGTGAGGTCCGACTTGGGAACCGGAGAGAGAGGACGCCTTGGTGGACGGAGGGGGTCGGGGAGAAAATGGGGGAGAAGGGGATGGCATGGAGACAATACTTGGGAGCTGAAGACACAACAGGACAAATGGGGAGGTATAGAGAGTGTGTGACGCTCAGAGCAGGGACAGAGAACAGAGTGCTAGCAGCGAGACGGGGGTCCTGGGAGGAATTTGGAGAGGAGCTAGAAAAAGATGCACGGGAAGACCGGAGGTTGTTCTGTGGGGCCCTAGGGAACGTGAGGAAGGAAAGACAATGCCCTCTCAAATTTATAAAGGACAGGCAGGGCGGATTGCTTGCTGCCCCGAGGGAAGTGATGGAGAGATGGGGGGAATATTTCTCAGAACTCCTGGATGGTGAGCATGGTGAAGCATCAGAAATGATAACCACTAGCACAGAAGAGAAAACCAATGATGGTGAAGATGACATAAAGATGGAAGAACTGAGGGCAGCACTAGAGAAAATCAAGATGGGCGGGGCAGCGGGTCATGATGGTGTAACACCGGAGATGGTTAAGTGCATGGGAGCATCGGGTGACCTATTACTCCTAAAGGTCCTACGGGCGGCGTGGTGCAACGGGACCATGCCAAAGGATTGGGAGATTGCCATCATAGCACCAATTTTCAGAAAGGGTGACAGTCGACAGTGTGGAGACCATAGAGGCATATCCCTTCTCAGTGTCCCTGGTAAAATCTACTCTAGAATCCTAGAGCAGAGACTCCGACGCCTAGCTGAGCCACAATTGGATGGGGTCCAGTGCGGATTCCGAGCAGGCCGAAGTACTCAGGACCTAATCTTCACACTCAGACAGCTGAGTGAAAAGGCCCTGGAGTATAAGAGTAAGATCCATCTTTGTTTCATAGATCTGGAAAAGGCGTTTGGCAGGGTCCCCTGGAGCAAACTTTGGGACTGTTTGGCAAGGAAGAATATTCCAGCACCTCTGATTCATGCTATACAGAGCTTCTACGGGTCTTGCAGAGATTGTGTGAGGACGGCGGACCGTGGGTCAGGGGAGTTCGGGACCGCCACTGGTGTGGGACAGGGTGATATCCTATCACCTTACCTCTTCATACTTCTTATGGACGATGTCGTCAAGGCATGTAGGGAGAGAACAGGAGGGTGTTCAGCGGGGTACTGGAGGATGGGACAGGTCTGTATTTCGGATCTGGCATTTGCTGATGATGTTGCCCTGATTGCTGGGTCGGAGGCACGTCTCCAGTCCGGCCTGCAGGTCTGGAAGGGGGGGGGGGGAGGCTGGAGAGGAGAGGGATGGTCATAAGCAGCTCTAAAACAAAATCCATGGTGATATCACGAGAAGAAAGAAAACATCAGATTACAGTTCTTGGCAGTAATATAGAGACAGGTCCTGGAGCAGGTCGACCAGTGATTCAAAATATACTCGGAGCTTTCATTATTGGGACCGAAAGGGAGGCATCAAAGAAGAGTTGGCCAACTCGAAAAGCAATAAATCGTGGATTCCTCAGCAATGAAAGAGGTCCTTGTAAGAAAACGAACATGGAGTATACCGCTCCACCTAAATCTACAGACTTGACATAAATGGATGCTTGAGTAGAATAGAGGGATTGACTAAAATGGTATGACAAAAGCCAGTTACCAAACCTCAGAACTGATGACAAGTAACTGAGGAAAGTGCCAGTTGAAGTAACAAGAAGAGACAATGGTCCGCAACACTGAGGAAAACTGTTGATATCCGAAACAAGGCAGTCCTAAAATCCCATCCCCCCAGACCCAAATAGAACAGTCCCAACTAAGATGGTTTGGCCATGTCTGCAGAATGGGAGAAGATCGGCTACCACGACAAGCATGGGAAACAAAGAGCCAGGGATCCAGACCTCCAGGACGAAAGAACCAGAATGGCCGTGGAGGACGGCATTAGACAGTGTTTTTTGAAGGCCGATGCTCCTTTGGGGAACCAGGGCCATGAAGAATTTACTCTGATTAGAATGGTATAGCTCTGATTAGCGCTCTCTCTTCCAAACCTCTACACCTCACGGTAGAAGGGGAACAACTAAGTAAGTAAGTAAGTACAAATAAAAGATTTAATAATCATTAAGTTTAATAAGGTTTTCAAAAATTTGAATAATGAATTATAAGTAAAAAATAGTTTTAATAACGGTTGTAATGAGAAGTTACTTGTAAAGAAGGTCACTTGGTAGATTAGGGCTACTTAACTTCCTATGGTATGTTCTGATGGGTTGGTTCTGTGCATATAGGTCACTGGAGTTCTGGCGTATCTGGTCAAGATTAAAGCCGCACACGTTCCCAGAAATGTCAAGGAGTAACTGCCAAGCTGGTCCCTCGTTTCTACGTCAGTCCACTTCTACCCTCCCTTTGTTCCAGAAATTAGTACTCTCCTGGTACCACCAACAACTGTGGTAAAAGAAAAGAAACGAAACGCTTTCCTGAGTATTGCATTTTCCGACACATACCTATGTGCACCCCCCCATCTTTCTATTCCACATCCCATTTAACTCAGATTTTACCCTCATTTAAATTGAATAACATTATATTTACTTTACATTTAAATATAAGGTTAATAGTACCGATAGAATATGTTTACATTTACATTTCCACTGATTAAAAAGCGTTCACAGTATAAATTGAATACGTTTTCATTTACATTTACACCGATTGAAAAGCTTAGATACTTTAATTAATTTTAAATAGAATACGTTTACATAGACGTTTACACTGGTTTGAAACTGTAATTATTATACGTAGAATGTCTTAACAGACGCTGGACCTTCTTCACAATTACTTCACAATACTCGAGGAACGTGTTTCACCCATCAGACTTGACAAGTGAGGAGAGTGAACCAGTCTATAACCTGCAAAGAACAAGCATCGGATGAAGCAGAACCCAACGGACAGTTTTACTGGCAGCTAAGTACCCATTCAAAGCTGCCAAGTGAACACTCTAATTTTTAAATCAGACCATTACCTATGAGGACATTTTAAAGACTATCTAAATTCAACGCACCTTTATTTATTTTACAATTGTTATCAATAATTAAGTATTAAATTGTGTTATTATGAATTGTCCCATAGCCCCTGGTCGTTAAGGACTGGGCACACTTCAGCATGGAAAAATCTGCTTCTACATTTCCAACGAGGAAAAACAATTTGTAGTTGTTGCTAGCTTTACAGTTTTCGACAGCCAAAAACAAAATAACTCATCACGCAAATTCAAATGGAAAAAAGCAATTTGTAATTGTAGGAAAATTTGGTACCATTACCTTAAGGATCGACGCTCACAGTAAAATTGTATTGATCAATCAAATACTGCGAGCTACGGCACCAGCGGAGACGTCACATACAATAGTGCATTAAAAGCCTGTGTTTAAAATAATTTTTTCCCATTTTTTATTGGCGTCCGTGGAATGATACAATAATTTTGACTGTATTCTAGGTCATTTAGTGAATAACTATGTGATGGTGGGCAGAAACAAATGGAACTGTGATAGGGCCGGAAAGACACACGGCTTACCCCTTCACGGGAAGACACCCCAGCTTCCCCCTTCATTGTGAGTGGCACATTTATCGCCCATATTTTCGATGTGCGCGAAGCATGCTGGGATGTAAAAAGTCTTCTTGATAATTGTGTGCCATATCTGTGTTTTCGTGCCTGATAAAGCAAAATCGCGAGTGTCATTTAAGTGGCTAAATTAATCCGCACAGCGCGGACTAAGTTGAGTGTTTAGGCTTTGCGGTTTATATAAAGAAATAGCGAGCATCAAACCGGCCTATTTGAAGATTCAGTCCGGACGAGAGAGAAATGAAGTTAGGCTAGCCTTGTGTCGGTAGCAGAAGAACAAAGACATGGCACGTGAGTCAATTTAAATTAGCATTGGTGTTCTGTAATTCTGAAACTATATTCAGCACGAGTCTGTTTTAATGTTTAGTGAATTAGGTCTAAATAGATAAATAGATGTGAAAGTTTAAGAGCGAGTATTTTATTTATCAGAAAGGCAAATATGGTATGAAGCTATTTCACGTGAATTTAGATAATATCAACCTGGTAGCAAAAATATCAAGATGGCAGCCACGTGGGTGAAAGTAGGGTAAATGTAATTTTCCCCAGTATAGAAGAGAGAGTTGTCGTGTTAAATTTCCTTTGAGTAATGTATTTAATTCCAGATAAATAGATGCTCGTATGACTGACAGTGGTGAAAGCCGAAAGGAAGCCACTGGCATGAAAACGGATGCCCAGACCGCAAAACACGA
This sequence comes from Oreohelix idahoensis, assembly GCA_024509875.1. NCBI lineage: Eukaryota > Metazoa > Mollusca > Gastropoda > Stylommatophora > Oreohelicidae > Oreohelix > Oreohelix idahoensis. Next base: position 8,941 of record JAMPIV010018655.1, read on the forward strand.
AACCAGAATTGGTTTTTGGAATGTCAGAACTATGAACGAGGCAGGAAAGCTGAGACAGATTACAGCAGAGATGAGGAACTACAAACTACATATCCTGGGAATAAGCGAACAACAGACTAATAAGAGCAAGACTGAGAGGGAGATTCACCAACACCACAATTATACAATGTTATGCACCAACAAATGACAGCGACGAAGAGATCAAGGACGAGTTCTATCAACAGGTACAAAAGGAAATGGAAACTGTACCCAGGTACGATCTTATTATAGTAATGGGAGACCTAAATGCGAAAGTTGGAACACACAATAATTATAACGAAAGAGTAATGGGGAAATGCGGCAGTGGAACAGTAAATGAGAATGGGGACAAATTAATAAGCTTCTGCAGTATTAACAACCTGGTCATCGGAGGAACACTTTTTCAACACAAAGAAGTGCACAAGTTAACATGGGAATCACCAAACGGACGAGACAAAAACCAGATAGATCACATAATGATCAATGGCAGATGGAGACATGCACTACAAGACGTGAAAGTAAGAAGAGGCGCAGATGTGGGAAGTGATCATCACCTAGTAGTAGCAAGACTGAAGGTGAAACTCAGAGCTGCTGGACCAGTTGCAGTCAAACAGAAAAGATACAACATCACGAAACTTAAGGACCCCCTCACCAGAAAACGTTTGTGGTCGACGTAAAGAGACGATATCTGATTACCAAAAGCCAGGAAAGAACAGAGACCGACGATGTGGACCAGAAATTCAACACCATCTCAACAATATATAAAGAAAGCAGCAAGTCATGCTTGGGATTCCAGGAAAGAAAGAGCCAAGATTGGATAACACCAGAAACGCTAAACACCATAGCGAAGAGAAAGGAAATGAAAAGGAAGAAAACAGAAGCTAAGTCTCCCAGGTTAAAGGCAATATATAGTGAACAGTACAGTCAGCTGGACAAGGAAGTAAAACGTCAAACCCGTGCTAACAAAAGGACATTTCTGGATGACCTTGCAAGACAGGCAGAAGAGGCAGCACTGAGAAATGAACAAAGCACAGTTTATAAAATAACTAAAGCTATCAGTGGAAAACGAGGTGCAAACAACATAACGTTAGTAAGAGACAAGCAAGGAAATCTCATCACCACAGCACAGGGGCAGGAAACAAGGTGGGCAGAGCACTTCAGAGAAACACTGAATAAGGAACCACCAGAGACTCAGCTGAATGTTCCTGAGGCTGAAAGTGACTTAGACGTAAATACAGACATTCCACGAAAAGAAGAAATTATCACAGCTATCAAAGGGCTAAAAAATGGAAAAGCGCCTGGTCACGACAATCTGAATGCTGAGCTATTCAAGACAGACCCTGAACTAGCAGCAGAACTATTAGAACCACTATTTGCACAAGTCTGGGAAACTGAGACAACACCAACAGAGTGGAGTAAAGGAACAATTGTCAAATTGCCCAAGAAGGGCGACCTTGCAGACTGCAATAACTGGAGAGGAATTACCCTCCTCTCAGTTCCCAGCAAAATACTAGGCAGGATAATCATCCAGAGAATTTCAAAAGCAGTTGACCATAAACTGAGGAAAGAACAAGCGGGCTTCAGAAAGAACAGAAGATGTGCAGATCATATATTTGCCCTCAGGAACATTATAGAGCAGTGCTCAGAATGGCAGAGACAGCTGTACATTAACTTTGTTGATTTTGAAAAGGCTTTCGACAGCATACACAGGGACAGCCTATGGAAAATTCTGAGGGCTTATGGAATTCCCATCCGCATTGTTTCCATTATAAAAAGCCTCTATTCTAACTTTACGTGCAGTGTTGGATCGAGTAATGTAACTTTCGAAGTGAAAACAGGAGTACGACAGGGATGCCCCTTATCAACAACATTATTTTTGACAGTCATAGATTGAGTGATGCGCCAGACAACAGAGGGCAGTCCAAGAGGAATTAGATGGACAACGTTTTCTACACTGGAAGATTTGGAATATGCAGATGACATTGCACTGCTCGCGCATTCACACCAACACATTCAAGACAAAACTGATAGACTGAATAAGTATGGCCAGCAGGTTGGCCTGAACATCAATCTGAAGAAGACAGAGGTCATGACACTAAATGTGGGCAATCCTGAGCCAATAACAGTAAGGAACCAGAAGTTAGAACAGACAGACACATTTACTTACCTAGGAAGCATAGTAACACCTGACGGCGGAACAAGCAAGGACATTAACAACAGAATGAATAAAGCGAGAACAGCCTTTGCTATTCTCAACAACATTTGGAAGTCTTCCCAGTACAGCACAAACACCAAATTAAGACTGTATGAGAGCTGTGTACTTTCTGTGCTTCTCTATGGTGCGGAATGTTGGAGAGGAACAGAGAAGGAAATGTCGAAACTGTCCTCCTTCCACACAATCTGCCTAAGGAAAATTCTCCGAATCTTTTGGCCAAACACCATCAGCAACCAAGAACTACTTATTCGGAGTAACCAGGAGGACATGCACACCATCATAGCTGGCAGACGCTGGAGTTGGGTTGGCCATGTCCTCAGAAGGGACCCTGATACCATCGCAAGAACAGCTATGCTATGGACCCCCGAGGGAAAGCGAAAGAGAGGCCGACCAAAAACAACTTGGCGGAGAACTGTGGAAGCTGAGATGCAAAGAATGAACCACAGTTGGGGCACTGTACGAAGGATGGCCGCCGACCGAGCAAAGTGGAATCAATTTGTTGCTGCCTTACAAGACGCCACCAGGCGTGATGGCCGCTGACTGCTTTGACGGTTGGCGGTTATGGATCAAAGAAGAAGAAGATAAATAGATGTGAAAGTTTAAGAGCGAGTATTTTATTTATCAGAAAGGCAAATATGGTATGAAGCTATTTCACGTGAATTTAGATAATATCAACCTGGTAGCAAAAATATCAAGATGGCAGCCACGTGGGTGAAAGTAGGGTAAATGTAATTTTCCCCAGTATAGAAGAGAGAGTTGTCGTGTAAAATTTCTTTTGAGTAATGTATTTAATTCCAGTTTTGTTAACGTTAAGAATAATTTTATTTTATTCTTTGATGTAAGAGTAATTTAGTGTATTTCGCGTTTATTGATTATTCTACTGTATATCTTTGGTGGGTTACTGATGCGTGATGCCATATGATGATGGATGGTATCCGCATGTCTGGTTTTGTGTGGTGTGCAGATGTGTTCAGTCAAAACAATGTTCATACCAAAAATAACAGGGCAATCCACATAGGACGTCAGTAAACTCACGACGTATAAAGTCAATGATTCTTGTAACAGCCGTTGACGTTTTTCTTCATTATTTATTGTGGACGCCACAGTGACAAAATGGTTACGCGAATATGTAGGCACATCAAACAGTCATTATCACAGCAACATTCAATACAGCAATAGACGGTAGACAGCATTACAATGATGAGTCAGATGCATGTTATATTTCATAGTGCTGTAAATGTAGTCAGGTGGAAAACTCCATCCTTTTCTATAACAGCCAGGAGATAACCAGATGTATGAGATCAGTTCACTCTCCTTAGTCTGACTTCAGCAAGACAGACACGTCTGCCGAAGTATAAATAATGTCCTCAAAAATATCCTCTAGATAATAAAGGTTTTCCAAACCTAGTTCATTTAACAAAGTAGCAAGTAATGGTCCTTGGTACATGCATCAACCGATGCAGTACAATGCAGCGACATGTGAGCTGGGAAACATCTCGTGACGACGACTTTCGAAGACAGGCTATGAATCGAAATCGCTCAGGACCCAAAATCGATAGAGTTAATGAAAAAGTCAATTTACCTTGTTTTCAAGAAATACAGAAATATCACGCCTCCCGGCATGTGCAAATACACTAGAGGTATTATCCCGAATAAACGAAATATCCATAAGAGGACTACACATCCCTGACAGAACAAAAAATAGCGGAGATCCCCTCTTCAACGAGGCATCTCTTTCGCCATTCCAAATCGCTCACTCCACTAGTGGTGGGCGGAAACCGATCGACCAAAAAGCAAGACAAGTCATGCGCAGTCCAGCGCAAAATGACCACAGCTCAAAACTTAACTGCATTCGATACCAACGCGAGAAGACAAATGCTTACCGAGAAAAGTGACTATAAATTTCAAGCAGTTGTTGCCCTTGCGTTATAAAATAGATATTGTAAAAAACGATGTTGCGAGAATTTATCACGCAACATATCACCACCTCCTCCCGATAAAAAAAAAAATGTGGAACATATTTTTTTTTTAAATATCAAAGAGCATGCGATAAGCGGCTCAAAACGCACGAATTATGCGCTGATAATTAATTAAATTGCCTAACATGAGGCTAATTATAGAGTGTCTGGTGAGGATATACCTCAACAGAAAAATAAATATGTCTCAAAAAAATATTCACATCGGGGAGGTGTCACCAACACACATCACGTTAGCATGTAAACACAATATACGTATGCAAGTTACCATAATCATCATTAAACAGCATACTCTAATATTGTCTTTAAAAATGGATGTACAAATCTAATAGGAAAATTTAAATAGTAAAGTCTTTGACATGTAATGACATAAGTACATAGTAAAGTTAAACTACATGACGATCCAGGACATATGCTCTGGTATTCCGAGGGTAAGTACACAATCTAGAACTCGTCATGCTTGATACTAGTAAGGTAAGTCCTCAGCTCAACAATGACATTCTGAGAAAGTACAAGCAATATAATGCTAATTAATAACTAATATGCTTCATAAGGTACAATACATTATTAATAATTGTGGCTGTTTAGTAAACTAACGGCCCTTATATTAACTACTCAGTCCTCCTCTATCATCTTAAAAAACGAACAGAAGAAGATGACAACAAAGCACGATAGTGTGTACATATAGAGTAAGTACAGATGTGCTAATCTATTGTAGAAATATAGGTGTGTTATGACTCTGTAATATATGGAAATATAGGACAGAAGTATTAGTTGGAGTCATGTGGGCATCTAGACAAAATGTCAGCCATCACATTATCCGCACCACGGATAGCTCGTACCGTGAAGTGAAAAGGTTGAAGAGCTATAGCATATCGAGTGGATCTCGAACTCTTCAAATTCTTAGTCTGAATAGCTGTAAGAGCTTTCTGATCAGTCTCTAGAAATGAAATGTGCGCCCAGGAGGAATCTTTGTAGCTTTAGAATTGACCAAACCATCGCTAACAACTCACGGTCTAAAACCGAGTAGTTCCTCTCTGCCGCATTTAGTTTTCTAGAAATGTACATAACAGGATGCAGAGTATTTGCATATTCTTGCATCAGTGCTGCTCCAATCCCAGGGGATGAAGCATCACTCCGAAGAACAAAAGTCCTATCAAGAGTAGGTAATCTTAAGATGGGAGGAGAAGAAAATATATTCTTGATTTGGTCTAGTGAAGATTGGCATTCTTCAGACCAACGGACCAGATTAGGCGAACCTTTCTTCAACAATGTTGATAGAGGTGCCATGATCGAAGATAAATTTGGAATAAATCTCCCATAAAATTGAATTAAACCTAAGAGACTCCTAACTTGTTTCTTCGTTTTAGGAACAGAGATGTTCAGTATTTTGGAAGTATTGTGGTCTTCTGTCTTCAAGAGACCATGACCAACACGATGACCCAGGAAAGAGATTTCACCAAAACCAACAAAAGCTTTAGAAGGTTTCGCTGTCAAATTATTCTCACGTAGAGTGGACAGTAAGTCATATAACCCTAAATAGTGATCTTCCCAGGTATCACTGAAGAGACAGATGTCATCTAAGTATGCGATGACATCCGAACGATGTGACAGAATTCGACGCATCATGCGAACGAAAGTGGCAGGGGCGTTCATGAGACCAAAAGGCATAACATTCCATTGAAATAGACCCCTAGGTGTAGAAAAAGCAGTAAGAGGTTTGGCATGCTCTGCTAAAGGCACTTGCCAATAACCTTTAGACAAGTCAAGTTTAGTGAAGAATCTAGAATTAGAAAGTCTAATCAGTAGATCTTCTAACAAAGGCATCGGTTCAGCGTCGAACTTTGTGACCTGATTCAATTTGCGATAATCAACGCAAATTCGTATGTTCTTATCCTTCTTCCGGACAATAACCATGGAAGAAGAATATGGTGAAGTAGATGGTTCAATTATATTTAATTGAATCATTTCATCCAATTCCTTTTCCACTTGCGACTGAAAGTGTATAGGAATAGGATACGGCCTAACCCTAATTGGATTATTGTCGGTGAGAATTATGTCATGTTCTATGACATCTGTGTGTCCAGGAATGTCAGTGAGAACATCCTGAAATGTTTGTAACATCGACGAGACTTGTCGATGTTCGTCACCAGAAAGATTAGGAGAAACAGAAACGTTTTTCCAAGATTCCGTGGAATGTAATGGAACCACTGGAAGGGGAAGATTGACATCTGAGAAGGTAGATTCCTCATCCTGTATGACAGACAGGGATGAATAATGACCGTGAGGTGCAGGAGCATCATCCGTTGCCTGGAAAATAGGCAGCAAATAGTCCGGACGTTCGTGAAATTCCGAAAGCATGTTTATGTGGAAAGTTTTATGCTTTCCATCAATATCGACCACATAGTCAACATCGGAAATCCGAGAGACTATTGCATACGGACCTTTCCATGCAATAAGAAGTCTATTTTCCCTACTGGGGAGTAGGACGAATGCTTTGTCACCTGGACAAAGTTGTCGTAGACATCTATTCTTGTTAGCAAACTGTCTTGCCTTCTCTTTAGCAATTTCTGATGAAGCAGTTGCTAGCTTACATGCCTCAATGATCTTTTGTCTAAGAGCAATGACATACTCATATGAGGATTGAGTTTCATCGCTAATATCATCGGCAGTGATGAGATCGTGTAATAAAGACATAGGGCCGCGTGGACGCGCGCCAAAGACAAGTTCGAAGGGAGAAAATCCTGTGTGTTCATTAGGGACTTCTCTATAGGCAAAGAGAGCCGCGGGTAAAACCCTGTCCCAATCTTGAGGATGATCTTCAGTTATCTTACCAAGCAAAGTCTTGAGCGTTCTATTCAGACGCTCAACTAACCCATTAGACATAGGGATGGTAGATACTACTGAGAGATCGTTCAATATGTAAGGTAGACATTACCTGTGACATAGTGTCAGATATGAGTTGAGTGCCATGGTCTGACAATATTTCTCTGGGGAACCCCAAGCGAGAAAATATCAACCAAAGAGCATCTGCGATATCTGTAGTAGATATGCTCCTTAAGAGGAATAGCCTCTGGCCAACGTGTGCACATATCGACCACATGTAAGGATAAACTGATGTCCTCTGGCCGACTTGACCTTAAAAGGGCCAATAATATCTATGGCCATTTTCTGAAACGGCCTCCCGAATTAGGAATGTCAGCAGCCTGGATAGGCGCAGCATGTCGTGGTCCTCTAGATTTGACCTCCTGACATACCTTGCATGCTCGGCAGTAAATACGAATGTCCTTATTGACAAAAGGCCAAAAGAAAGCCGCAAGGACTCTCGACTTCGTACGGGCAAAACCCATATGTCCAGCACATTGCGAGTCATGAGCATGTTGCAATATTTGCACTCTCATGCTCTTGGGAACAAGAATTTGCGAATGTGCCGACGTAGTCGAATCCTGTACCATACGTACAAGTACGCCGTTTCTCATTGCAATCCAAGATTTTCTATTTGTATCCTGATTCGGATCACCTTTCTTCGCAAGAACGAAGAATTTTTTTAAAGAAGGATCTTCTTCTTGCAATTTTATGAAAGAGTCACGAGTGATTACTAAGTGACTATCTTGGCTATCAACTTCATTATCACTATTCAGTGAAGTTTCGGGTGTTTGTAGAGCTTGTGCTCTTGTAACTACGCATTTGTAGCTTGCATGTTATTATCTTCCCAAGCAGCAATCTGCTGTGGGGTACACTCCCTAACTCCGTGAATACGACCAATAATAAGGTCCGCAATAGGATTAGGTAAGAGACAAGCATGCACATCTCCAGTAAAGAAAGGAGTGGCAAAGCGAATTACAGCAGTAGGATATTTTTCTAGAGTGCCGCCAAATGTGACACATTTAATAACCCTTCCTGTAGCACAAGATGGATCTACAAGCGATTGTCTAACACCAATAGTGGTGCATCCGGAATCGAAAAGTAGTGAGACCGGATTATCATTAACAAGACCCTTATGTAGGATTAAAGAACCCCTCCCGTCATGCGCAACAGCAGCAGGAAGAGCGGGAAGTGGGTGACCACAACTCAAAGTAGTTATGGTACCCGGTTCGAATAAAGTACTGCATTGGGGGGCATTTGTTTGCTCTCTCAAAGTCAAAAGCAGAACCAGTGACAGCGTCAAAGTTTTTACTATCAACAACATGATTACAGGCTCCCTCAGTTTCCTGTTGTACAGCATTAGCCTGCTGATATCTCTTTTTTGTGTGTTGAGATCTACCCCGACTATTATTACCTCTGAAGTTATCAGAGTTATTATTATCTCTGCAGTTATTATTGTCTCTATTGTAATTGTTATCCTGGTTCGAATTCCAGTTTCCACGATTACTATCATGTTCACATTGATGCGAACATCTATTTGTTTGGTTCTGAGGTCTTCGGCAGGAATAACCTCTATTACCATATCCTCTTTTGAAATGCTTATAATTATTAGGGTGATAGTAACGAGTACTATCAGGTTGTCTCCAATTCTTCGAAGAAGAATCACTATGAAATTGGTTTCCATGATTTTGACAGAAATTACCGCTACTCTTTCTATCAAAATTTTGTTGGAATCTACGAGCAAAGTTTTGGCCATACGGAGCTGCCGAAGCAACTGGTAAACCTTCTTTCACCTTAGAGTTACCCATGGTTATATGTGGGTGCGCAGTTACGTATTGGCAACAGAAATCTTCCATTTCTTTTATTGTTTTAGGTTTACGTTCATGAAGGAAAGCAAGGAAAGACTCATTGACAGACGACATGACTTTGTCTCTAAGTATTAAGTCCATAAGTCCTTCATAAGTTTTTTCCGTCTTAGATAGTTCAACCCATCGTGAGAAAGTAATGCGTATTCTTGCAATAAACTCGGAGAATTCAACTCCATTTTCAGGTAACATGTTTTTAAATTGTAGACGATAGCCGTCTGCGTTAAGCTGATATTTCTTTAACAAAGCGGCCCTGACAACCTCATAATTGTTCTTGTCAGGTTCATCCACCATATTTAATATACTTAGAGCTTTACCTGTCAGTATCCCTGATAACTGATAAACATATTTTGCTTTGTCTATGTTATGAGCTGTACATGCTTGTTCAAATCTGTCCAGATAGAACATTATGTCATCACTGGAAGGACTAAATGTTGGTAACTTAATCTTAAAATTATCATTATTAGCCTTCCCATAAGATGAACCCTTGTTTGAATCATTACCATTACTTC